>JAOXYI010182439.1:0-11300 GCA_028566495.1 Lithophaga antillarum | reverse complement strand
AACAATGAAGCATTTCATTTTACCCTGTAAATATTTAAAGTCTGAATTTTACTTAATGCCTTAAATACCTTTATGCAATAGATTAAAATTTAACTTATACATTTCATGAAACAAGCCTAATGCCTGATACTTTCGGATAATATGTTAATGCCCATGCATCAGCTTATTGCCTGTTAACATATACATAAAACGGTCTTTTTCGTTCTATTATGTGTTTCTAACAGTTTTCTTGCAAATAGCATTGTAGCTTTTAACCACATAATTAAATTGGAATTGATGTGACATATTATGTGCTATATATATATATATATACTTGACAAAAGTTCTTAAACACTTTATATGAAATTCCTGTTAAGTTTGTTCCATAAAATCATTGTGATTATTATCAAATTATGAAATTAGTACACCTTAATCAATAAAGAGTAGGCATAGCGCCTTCACAACAAGAAAGATTAGTTATTGAAAAATGTACCTTGCTTTGAGACTGAACAATTTATTTGATTATTCCATCATTTCGTTTTAGTTCAAATATCTCTAGTGTGTGAAACATAAAATAAATGTAGACGAACCTTCTATCAATCTGTATTGACACAATTTCCTATGATTTATTTGGATTGAAAATGCTCTTCAACAATCAATATATCCAATAAATCTTATTTAGTAATTTATCATGCAACTAGCAGCAAAAAGACGTGTTGCGATAAGGCTTGTTTTTGGCCCCTTGGTATCGTTGAAAATATAATTTTACCGTACTGATTATTTTGTGTTCTCTTTATGTAGCTATATGGCTCTTGTTTATAAAATGATGATTACGTTTCAAATTGTACGTCATTTCTGTGCTACAAAGGTTGAAAATGAAGGATACCTTAAGGTAATGTTTACGCTTGGACTAAAGGAAAATGTTATATCGAAATCAATGTTGACGCACATGTATATATAAAAATCAACGTTGACGCGCACGTATAACCAACAAAATATTTTTGCTGAAAATTTGACGTATAAGAAGCGTTAAATTCTATGAAGATTTTTTTTTTTTTTTTGGTCACGCATGCACGTCATATTTTAACACTGAAATATGCTTCAAATTACACTTAAAGGTAGATAATGCAATATTGATACATTTTTTTAAACATTTCAGTATGACGCGCATGGAGTACCAGCAGAATCTTGATATAGTTTAATGTTTATTTCAGATGCAATTTGTACGATTTGTAGTAAAAATATTTTGCTGGTACTACATGCGCGACATAATTCATTTGTACATAATTTTCACGTAAGTAGAGACATTTTGCCATGGGCATAATGTTAATGCTTCAATAGGGCACCCATTATCATCAGTCTCAGGAGCAGAGAAGAGACACGCAAACTGAAAAGTAAAAATAATTCTACAAAGTACAAGTATATATGCATAAAAAGAATCTTTCTTGTGACATTTTATTACTACCACTACTGGTGGATTGTTAGTTCCCGAGGGTATCATCAGGCCAGTAACCAGTACTTCGGTGCTAGCATGAAAATTACATGAAAGTTTTCCATTCCATAACATTATCAAATTGGGCCCATATTTAAACTAAGTTCTGTTTCCCTCTTCCAAAGGTATCCCTTGCGGGTTCTGATAGTCCTTTTTTGTTCTCCAACGTTTGATTTTCTTTGAATTTCCAACATTTAGCTTCCAACACTATTGAGACATGATCTTTTGAAATGCCCACATGGTGCAACACATTGATCTTAGTATCTTGAGATAATATGCAAAATTAAAATTACGTCAGAATTTTAAAATATTCTTGCTGTATTAATCAATATGTATGCAGCATCTTGCATTCGTCTTACTGTCTTTCTAACGTCGACATAAAAGCGTAATAAATCACTATCTTATATAATTTACTACATTGTGAATGACTAGTGTTAACTGTCACCAAACAGCTGGAAAACGTGCCAAGAAAATGGGAAATACAATGATCATTAAATAAGACAAACTCAAGATTCAACATGAGAATGTTTTACGCCAAAAAGTATTTACAAATCAGGTTAAGGGGAACGTTATGGGACAACATATTGCGTTTATTTTGTCTCAACGAAAACAGAGTGCCATAAATCTTATTGTCTTCCCAATTTATTTTATTCATTTGGCGACCGTCTACTTCTGAATATCCGTTTATCAAATCATTGGTGACCTTCATTAAAAATGGATGTCCTATGAGATTTGAATTTGACCTTGACATTTTCATGTATTCTTTTCAAAGCAGTACTAATGGCAAAAATCATTCAAAATAAGAAAATTAACTTTTCATCTATAAATTGAACTAAGTAATTTTATAGTAAGTTTATTTCCTTGGAACACAAAGATTACTAACTTCTTTTGTTGAAGATGGCAGAAATATGATCCTGCATGCGTCAACGTTCTATGTAATTATGCCAAATGAATTGCCACTGTTGTTAACATCCTAGAGATCCCATTTTACAAATTGTCAACTGCAAATTTTTGGTAATTTTCAATGATGTAACAGATACGATCGGAGCTGGTCTATTCTATCCGAATTCCCCTATATTTATTTCTACTATAGGCAGTCATCAAAATGGGAATACATCTCTCCTTAAAACAATCGGAATAGATTCGTTTGCCGTGGCTCAGATTGTTTTAGGCTTATTCAATCTGACTTGATCTAAAACAAGCTCTAAACTTTAAACTCGTAAATCCGCAGAAGAAATGCAGGATTATCAGTAAATATTTCTTAACACACAATCTGGCATTCCAACGTGCACAAACTGTGCATCCCTTATTCCTATTTTTTTAATCAGTATTGTTTAAAATTTATATTTCGTATGTATAAATGCCATCACTAGATCGACACCACAGCACAATAGTTTTTGGTCCAAAACGTATCGTCCATGTAACTAGACGTGCACAAGGACGATGAATAGTATTGCTACGTGTGGCGGGGTACAATTACTACTATGTACACTTAGACTGTAAATTCTGTTTCTATTCTATAAATAAATCTACGTCACCAAATGAACTTTCCTAATAAGGAAGAAGCCATCCATATAAAAATATGCATCTTACGTGTTACTTTGTATTTTGTATGACTTTTAACAGGGCTTTGGACGATTAACTATAAACAAACCGGTCTCCATTTGAAGAATTATACGCTATAAAATAAAAAAAAAAGAAAAGAAAATTGCAAAGGTATAAGCCAGTCAATCATTTTTCAAACTTAAAAAATGTTTTTAAAAAATCTTTACCCATAAATATTTCATAATTTTACTCATAAATGTTTTATAATACTTTATATGGCATGTGACCCAAAGCGTCTGCTTCTTTGTTTCTCATAATACTTCAAGTTACATGTAAACATCATGCTTATTCTTGATAAAAAATTTACTTAGCTTTAAACTACACACAGAGAATATGTTTTTAGGTATAAGTCTCAAAAACATAGTTATTCTTAAGTAATTTGTCTGAAATGTTCTCGATATGTCCATGCAAAGGCGGCAAAACTGGGGGCAAGGGGGCAATTGTCCAGGTAGAGGTGAAGACTAGGTTTTAGCCCCCTAAACACAAACTCTTTTTGGACAAAAAATTAACTGGCCTTAGTGTAAACAAAGTATCAAGCTTCTTATTACCTCCTAGTAGCACTGTGTGGTAAAACATCTCTTTTATTTTAAATATTTATGTATTCGTGTTACCACATGAATTTACTGTGATTCAACAGGTAAAATATTTGGTCATTTTGGGATATAAATAATTTAACAAAGTGTTTACCTATTCAAATACGTACACGTACAAGGTAATTACATACATGTACAAGGTAAATACTTACATGCGCATGGTTAATACGTACATGAACAAGGTAAACATAAACTCAAATTGAAGCAATTGTAGAAATACACTTACATTTTAAATAATTTTGCGAATCCAATAGCAAACCGTATTTTACGCTTTTATTGGCATAATGTTTAGAAGTCTTAAAAGTACAAATGAACCACTATAGTAAACTTATTCCATGTGACAACACTCCGTACTATAATCCCTAACACTGATGAATTGTACCCTATGGTATGAGAAAAAATGGGTGATAAATTTACTTTTCTGACAATAATTGATCACAATCCGATGAGGAAAGTGTTTATGATAACAATTTTACAGAAGGAAATTAATAAATGTTAACTGTTTGTTTAAATAAAAGGTTATATGCATAAAGTATGGTTTGTTTTATAATAGGAAAGGAAATTAATAAAAGTACAACCGGGAAAGGTTTGGCATTTTTATCTTGTTATTATTGCAATGTCAGAGCAATAACGTTGTTTTATGAATAGGAAATGTTCATTCTTCTCAAAAGCTGGCTATTTACAGTCTTAATAGAGGTGATAATAACATCTGCATCAAAAGCAGAAATTGAATAAAGAATCCTGCCTGTGAGAGCAAGATATCGAAGCAGAAAATTACTTGAATTCAGCTATTTCAAACACCTATTTACAACTGGATTCCTAATGATACAATACAACGGTTCATATATTTAAAATTTCTCCGTTACTCAACTCATGTGTACTTAAGGCCATGTTCATAAAGTTTCAAAGAAAAAAAAAAAAAATATATATATATATATATATATATACACACGTCTGAAAATGAACACAAACAATGTAAGATATAATATTATTCTGGCAAATGTTTGTACTTCCCTCATTGGGAATCACCTGCACCATGCACAGCGCACTAGACCTCGACCAAATCTGCCAAAAAATATAGCTGCATTAACCGAAGTGTATCCTGTCACGTAGGAAAATGTAGAGATAGATATAGCACATGGTCCACATGCGTACGCGATGGTACTATATATATATGACAGCATTCTAATTCAGCTGTTCATGATATATTTCACAGGATGACAAGCAATTTTATCATACAGCCATACAAATTCCTACGTATATATATATATATATATATTTGCCTTTTTATTCATGTCTTGGTACCTTTATACTAACCTGATATTTTTTTTATTTTATAATTTTTAGACATCTGGTGACCAAAATATTGTTTCCTTTAGACAGGATTCAGTTTTTTATGGGTTTTTTTTTCATTGTTTTATTTTATTCGCTTTTCTTCCATCAAATTTATTAAAAATCGACAATGCACTTTTACTATGGAAATGTGGCGGAAATCGTGAAACATTCAATGCATTGATTTATATCTCTATGATCACAGTACTGATAAAAGCTTTAGAAGCTGAAGAATGTTGCTATCAGTACGGATGAAGAAAAAAATATATATCTAGTAGACCAATGACGTTCAATTGTAATGAATATAAATCGTCTCATTTCACATATACATGATACCAGTCGCATTCATATCTATAAAGTTACACGTTTCCTGTCACGACAGACTGAAAGAACTACATCTGGAAGATATATATCAATAAATGACGTCGGAAACCTATCAAGATTAGGTGTATTCCGTGTCTAAGTGATGCAGTTATTAATTCCTTAATTTTAACAAAATTCCTGTTCATGATGTTTTAAAGGATTCCATTACGTAATTAGCTAAAAACGAACAGAATTCCAATTAATTTTAATCCCTCAAAATTGATTTTATAGGAAACATGTCACAATACACTGTACGTTGTTTTATTTTTTTTTTTTTTTTTTTTTTTTTTTTTTTTTTTTTTTTAGTGCAAATACATTTTCATTTCGTTATAAATGAATTTTCATTGAAAAAAAAGGTTAAAAAAAATGATGTATGGGATATATTTTCAAGACGATAATCTAAGTTAAATCGTTTCATAAAAACTTTCGAAATAAAAAATAATTATATTTTGTCAACATTTTAATGAATGATTTTTGGGGAGTTATAGCCCTTCTTCGACTTTGTTAATTTTAACTTCTAATGCAACAGCAACATCATTGTGTATAGTCAGCAAGTCATTTATCTTTTGCAGGATTGTATATGTATTTTTTATGATGATTTGGCGTGATATGAACATTGTCATATTATACAGATATTCTTGACTGAATGACTTTTATTGGAGTTCCGGTTCTTCTTTTAACAATTTCGCCGAGGAACTGCTGAAAACATTCCTAAAATGTTACCAGAAATCGGGACCAAAAGACGCATATTCAGCTGTGTACCTTCCTTACATAAATACTTTTATTGTTCTAATAGATTTATTTTCCATTTCGTTATAGATGAATTTTCTTTGCTATGACAAAAACTGCCGTATATGAAAGCTCGGACAGCTAATCAGCTGATCAGTGAAACCCTAACCTTGGATAGGTATCGGAAACCTTAACACGTGAAGTTGGTTGAGCAGGGCTTGAACCCTCGACAGTGGCGTTGGCGTATAGTGGTTATGAGCCAGCAACATTAAATGACCAATCTTTCTACTGACTTTTTTTTAAATTAAATTGATGAAAAGTTAATGAACGACAACAACAGAAAAATGATTACTGAATTTTCGCGACGTGAAGTAGGTCGAGCAAAGCTCAACCCTCGACAGTGGTGTTGAGATGGTGGTCATAAGGCAGCAATCTTAACACGCCCAGTATCTTTGTAAAGTTACTTTATGCTGCATTGTCGTTTTTTTTTTTAATTAAATTGATGAAAAGTTAATGAACGACAACAACAGTTTAGTTCGACAACAAATGATCATCACTGAATTTTCGCGACGTGAAGTTGGTCGAGCAGGGCTCAACCCTCGACAGTGGTGTTGAGGTATTGGTCATGAGGCAGCAATATCAACAGGCTCAGCATCTTTGTAAAGTTACTTTATGCTCTATTGTCGCTGTTTTATTGAAAAATTATTGAACGACATCAATAGGTAAGTCCAACAACAAATGACTATCACTGAATTTTTGCGAAGTTTAACTTCTATTATTATTATTATTATTATTATTATGTTCTTGTAATTTTGTTTTGTTAGTAAACTTCCTTTTTTCTATTTTTAGATAAGTATGAATGCTTCCAGAAAATTATATGCAAAACACACACTGAAAGTATAGCTGGAATCTGCAAGACCTGAGACAACATATATCCACATTCCACAGAACCAAGTCATCATCAATTTAAAACAAATACAGAATAACATCATACACGGGAATTGCTACTGCTACAATACATAGCCAGCATTTGTGCTACGCATGCTATTCTGTTTTCTGATAGATATTTACAATGAAACAAAACAGTAATTATCCAAAATAAACAATATGTATCCGAATGTATGTAAAAAACTTGGTTTCTGTTAAAAATATCTGTATAAATAGTTTTCGATGTTGCAGTAGTGTTTTTCTCTTTGAACATCAACTGGCATCACAACTGAAGAATATAAGAAATGAGCATAGGGTAAACGTGGCCTTCTATTCAGTTTCATTCAATGCGAATTCAACAAAGCAATGAACTACCTTCTACGTGAATAGCCGTACCAACACAATTATGTCTAGATGTTACAAGTTATTTTAATGGGGTTCACTTAATATAACAACTGAAATGCTTTAATAACAGGTTGTTAAAGACGCCTGTGGACAACATAAAATTTTGCACAAAAAAACTTGTACAATATTCGGGTATATGGTCAGAAAGCTGATTGTGAACAAAAAATCTTAATACGGAAAATACATCTAATATCAGCAAAAATATTCAATAATCTGAAAGTAAAGCACCCGTCATTCACCAAGAACTGTCTTTTACCGATACAGCCTTCGGTGCATCACCTAAAAAAAGGGGAAACCTGGCAGTATGGAACACCTGATCAACTGTACCGGTAAATTTTACAATTCCTCAAATTTAACCACCGATGACACAGCTGTTAATATCATGAAAATGGCACATTTTATGTACAATGTAATTATTCCTATGGTATGTGTATTTGGTTTCGTTGGCAATATATTAAATATTATAATCTTTACACAGAAGAAGAGCAACAAGGTACTTGATGAAGTCGAATATTGTACAACGATATGTCTCGTAGCTTTGGCCATTTCCGATATGATGTTTTGCTTGACGACTTTTCCTAACGCCTTTCTACCACAAAAACCTGTATTTGACAATTCCGAATTCATGCTATATTACAAAATGTACAATATGGCTATCATTAGTACGTTTATTATGAGTAGCACAATGATGACTGTGTTGACTGCTTTAATGCGTTACCTGGCAATCTGTCATCCATTCCGATCCAGACAGTGTATTACAATAAAGTCAACAATTACCGCTATTGTAATCGCCTATTCCATTTCATTTGCTTTCAATATTCCATTTTTATGGAGATTTAAGATGGAAAAATGTTTGAATGCCGAGAATCTGGTCACGATTGACACAGGAGAGTTGCACAAGGATACAACATTCGTGTATGCCTATAAAATACTTTGGGCAATATTCGGAAACTTTATTCCTTTAATTGTCCTTTTGTACTGCAATATACGATTAGTTAAAGCACTACACAAGAGTAAACAGCTGCGTCTGCTTCACAGCCGTGACGACACTTCCTGTCTGTCAGCACATAGAAGAATAAACATCACTCTGATTACGATTATAATACTATTCTTCATACTGGTGGCACCGTCAGAAATAACAAAATTTATCTTTTATATAATGGAAACGAACAAATCATACACTTATCAAGTAGTCTCTGTGGTGACAAACACACTGCAGTCAATCAACTTTTCTGTGAATTTTATTCTTTATTACGTCATTATTGCTCCTTTTCGTAAAACACTTCACGAGTTCGTATGTGCTTTTACCAGACCAAAACGAAATACGATTACACGTGATCGTTCATCAAACAGTGGAAGACATACAGTTGTTTTACTGTCTGTAAGAGGACCTAATCGTGTGTAATGATTTGCATATTCAATTGGTTGTTTTCAATTTTGTCTTAATAAATGTGTATTTTAAATATACAATTTTTCTTCATGCAATTATGCACTAGTGGATTGAATAATATCGCCTTCTTTTGGCCAGTTTCACAACCCTAGAAATATCAAAGAACAAATTTGTCAGCTACGAAGTCAGAACAAGTCATTATTTTTCAAGCAGTGACACGACTACGCAACTTTATGTAGTCTTTGAAACACACTTAAAAAAAACCGATTTTTTAAAGGTTTTCCACATTTAAGCCTACGTTAACTTTGGACCTCAAAGGATTGGATCAAATGTCCATGAAGACTTAATTAGTAAAATATTTTAAATCCCCACGTAAAGGTTACGTTTAATGCCAAATATAATTGCATTTCTGTAACTGGTTTTGGAGACGGATAATTTTTATTATTGAAGCCCATGTTAAACTTTGGACATCTTGGACTTCGCGCTCATCAACAATTTGGCCGTCTTTTATTTCTGATTAAATAGTTCAATGTAGCAATGACATCATGCATTTTACCTGGTGAAACATAAGAAGATTTATCAAGATTTTCCCCCATTAAAGTTAGCTAGACCTCGTAAACCCTAAGTCCTTCATTTGGAAAAAAAATTGAATTCACTGTCACAATGACCCTTCATGTGAAATGCTATTGCACTTCTATTGCTGGTACTTTGAATATGGTTTTTGAAGATATTCTCCAAATGAGGCATGTATTAAACTCTTGAATCTCGTGAACTATTTAATCCTTACTTAACATCCATATCACAATGATACATCATGCCAAATATTCCTGAATTTTCATTCTGCAGATAACGGATCGATCAGAGATTTTTAAACGAATTTACTATAAAATTACAGATAATTTGCATATACGACAAAGTCGGCCATCTTTGATAATGGACGACTAGTTGGATACATTTTTGAATAAGGACCACCCAGGGACGTATATATGAGAGGGATAAGTATCTCGCGTTTTCTCGTTATGGTATCGAGAATAACGAGATTATCTACTTGCTATTAACATCTGTTAACCGCTTCCGATATGTAGGAAATGAATTTGCGTTATTGACTACTTTTACTAATGTGGGTTATTTCAAGTGTATAATAAACGATTCTGTCTTTTCAAAATATCGGATGAAAACTAAACACAAGTAATAATTATTCTGGCTTGTTATTTTCTGTTTTTCTTTTCTAAATTTGGTGCTACACAGTCATGATGTTCAGAAAGCGAGTGTCAATTAAAAAATAGTTATTTTGTTAAATTTTTGTAGAGATGTAAAATAACTTTCTTTCAGTTTGCCAGGCAGTTTTTTGCAAAAAGGTATAGTGTAAGTTTCTTCATAATTTTACGGTAAACAAATGGTAAATTTCAAATCTTTTTTGTTTTGCTAAATAATTTTACAGAATAAAAGTTATCAAATTGATTTTTGAATACATTAATTGTGGCAATAAATTGTTCATGTTCTTAATTGCTTTATCCTGGTTACAGTTAAGAGGTCAAACATATTTTGCCATTGGCATTTGCCACGGATAGAAGATGAATTTGACACCTGTTCAGGTGTAATTAACAGATTTATAACTTGCTAATTACCCTGAATTAACAATCAGCGACATAAGAAGTATCAAATAGGTCGTTTGACAACATTTAAGGATTTCTTAAAAAATGCATCCATTGAAAATTTCCATCAATTTCACTTCCCCAATGATTTTCATAGTAGCATAACAGAACAAAAACTACACAATTTTGGAGGCCAAATTTTATTCAGGAAACGTACAAATGGTAAAGGACGTGAAATACACTATTTTATTGCATGTATGTATGATAAATAAAAAGCCTTTGGGTGCAAACTGTAACATGGTATTATTTTCATGACCACCAACCATGCCAATATGGCGTGGTCTAAAAAAATGCACAACAAAATAAAATACACAATGTTGGGCGATAAATTTTATTCGGAAAACGGAAAAATGATAAAGGATGTGAAATACATTAATTTTTTGTATGTATGTATGATAAATAAAAAGCCTTTAGATGCAAACTAACGGGGTATGATCGTCGTGGCTGCCAATCATGCCCATAGGGCTGGTTTAGAAAATGCATAACAAAACAAAACCTACACAATGTTAGATGCTAAATTTTATTTAAGAAACGTAAAAATGGTATTGGAGGTTAAAATACATTAATTTTTAGTATGTATGTATGACAAATAAAAAGCCTTTATGTGCAAACAAACGTGAGAACAACGGGACTTTCAGATGTCATTTTTGTGAATCACAACACCGATCAATTACTCAACCTGTAGTTGATGAATGCTCATATAATTGCCATATTTCTGTTAGAAATGCAATGAAATATAATCAGATTGATTGATTGTTTGTTGTTTAACGTCCAGCGAGCAATATTTCAGCTATATTCAGGACGAGAACAAGTTAATCAATACTAATAAT
>JAOXYI010182329.1:0-11300 GCA_028566495.1 Lithophaga antillarum | reverse complement strand
ATATAATAAGACTTAAATAGACAAAACGCTCGTCTGGCGCACAAATTAATATTGTCGACAGTTAATATCGATCGCACGCCCAAATGTAACAAGTACCCAGAATCCTGAAAAACAATATCCTTACTCAAAAGGCATACAATTTTGTCAGTCCTCAAATTATTGGTCAGATAATTTAGATTAAACGGTTGAAAGACAATTTACTTATAATTTGTCAATTTGGAAAGAAACAAGGAATTCTATAACTTCTTTTTTTTTATTCTGATCTTTTTTCGATTATCTGCGAATACAGATAAAAGAAAACTACACAAATGCACTAGAAAATTATAGGTCTAGATGATCACAATCAGTTAGTGCCAATATGAATGTAGTGCTGGGTGGTATTTTAGTTTCATAAATTAGACTAATCGATAAAAAAAATAGATATAAATAAATTAATATGGGAAATATTTACATGCCCGCGGTTGTAGATTCTTGTTTAGATTTTAAACGTAGAAAAATTGACACATATCCTGTTCAGATTGGAACTAAATTTAAAGTTAACATACAATTTTTTCACAAATAGCTATTTCAAGAAATTCATGTATAGCAAGAAAATATACGAATCAAGAAAACAATCTTAAATATCATTAAAATAAATCAATTTCATCAAAATTTCGTGCAAAAATATCATGAAGAGGGGGTAATGAAATGTCATCTAGACTTCAAAATGTGTATATAAAACATTACATTTTTTGTTTAAAACTATTCAATGTTGGTAAGCATTCAGATAGCGGAAGTCTGTTAACAATGCAGACATTGGAGGGGCTCTATTCCACAACTAAGGGGATGACTAACGATTGGTGAATGATTCAACAACTTAATTTAAATTACAACTTGGAGATGACGAAAGAGAGCGAAATTAGTCTCCAAACGGGTATACCTTCAAATCGCGAGGTCTTTTTTCAAATCTTTCTAGATCGTAAAGCCGGTTTTAAGGAAATTTTCAGACGATTTCACTTTGAACTGTGACATCGAGTTTTCATTGATAAACGTGTGATAAGTGATTTAGTATAATACCGGCAGATTTGACTTAAACAATACAATGCAAAACAATGCAAAAACAAATAGAACACAAACATATTAAGCCGCGTTGTGGTATCTTGTTGGCGCAATTCAAGGTAATAAAAATGTTAATTGTGTGTTGTCTCTCCGCTCAGTAGGAAAGGAAAAGGTGAATGTCAGTCATCAAAGTAGTTGCACTATAACACATCCTTAAGCTGGTGTGTAACCAACGGTAAAAATAAAACAAACCAAATAGTAAATTACGAAATGTTGAACATACGGTGATAAATAATTTCAGACAGAAAGTGTTTAAAGCGTTTTGTTTTGGCCGGCAAGCTGATATACATAATTACATATAGTAGATATGTTGATATATGCAAGTGTAAATGATAGATAAATTTGTATCCTTATAATCATACTAAGTGTAAATTTCAAACCTGGCATTTCCATCATTGGTGCTATTTTTTCTTAATAAAGCCTCATGAAATTTAGAAATATAAAGTAAACACACCCAAAATCAGGACCAGAATGTACCTGTTAGCATGAAACAAATGCTTTTTGTACCAGAACTGAAAATCATTGCAGAATAACGCAAAAATCAGTCGAATTCGTGCTTACTTACAGAAAATAATTGAAAGCCGATACCGACGATTAGCTACATACTCTTGCTGAACAGCAGAACAATCGATATAGTGAGCTGTTTGGTTCTCCCGCTTCGCATGGGAAGAATATCGAACAAGAGCCGACATTGGCCAATATACGTCATGCAAAAAATTTCAGCAAGCATAGAAATTGAATTGTCGACAACTCAGCTATGGTGCAAATAAAATAGTGTGAAATGGTCAGTGTATATGGGAGGCAAAAAGAAAAAAGACAAGAAGAAAAAAAATCAGAAGTCCTTAAGGTAGACTGTACAAATTATAAATGAGCACTTCTCTAACATGATGTATTATTACCATAAAATGGCCATATGTCCTAAAAAATACTGCTTACGTTTTGTTTAAAAGGAAGTGAACAATGTTTTCAACATGTAACCATTCTTTGAAAAATGACAACTTGTGTTCAAGCTCAAGGAGCCAAATAGCCCTTCACTTTTTAGTTTCTGGAATAACATTGAGCATACCAATGCCTGACATCAATGTCGTTTCTATTGTGTATCGGACAAGAAGATAAAAAAAGAGAGAAAAAAATATGCTTAATTGTAAAAGCTATTACTTTTTGTAGTAATATTGTCATATCAGGAAAATTATATCATTCAGACAGTTAATTTCATTAATGATAGTGTCTTTCTCTAGCATATGTGACTATAAACCTTGTACAATTTCTCAGGAAATTATTTCTGTAGTTCATCTTGAACGTAGCTACCAAAAATGATGAAAACATATTTGATAAAACTACACATTTAGTCACGTCCGGTTATCTGGTGCCATATGTATGGGTTGATCGTGTTACTCATTTAGCCTTAAAGCTATAGGTCGACAGAAATTTCGACAGCATAAATTGCAGTTGAACAAAATAAGTCGCTTCATTAATTTTTTATACATATTCAACTTAGTTCTGAATGTTGGGTAAACAGACTTTCTTTGTCAAAAGTAAATAACGGTTAAAAGTAGAAAGTTAGCTGTTGGATGTCGTGTGTCCTTCGCCAACAGACATTTTTTGCGTTTTCGACGTCTCATGCTTAGATTTGATCCTTCACCTCTAATTGTCGAGTGAAGAAGTTTCTGAGATTATATGAAGTATATCGGATGCCCAAACTTGGAATTTTAGAACACCTGCATATCATTGTTTACGTTTTCCCAAATTTAACAGACTTTTTTGTTTTGATCACTAATAAGACAAATATCCATTTACGCTGACTATCGATGAGAGTTTATTACCGCACCGAAGTCAATCGCTTCATTAACAGTCTGCAATACTTTATTCCCTATTCACGCACATGAGGCCCGACATACCGAATGATCGCCGCGATTCAATATAAAAAAAAAAACTAAAACGACATTGTTTAAACACAAAAACATGATGTTCGTTTTTAACTTGATTAGAAGTATGAAGTTAGAATTCCTGAAAACTTGAGGTAAATAATTTAAGATTTAGTAAAGTAAAACACTTAATTAGGTTATATTGCGATGTACGGTCACACATATTATCAAGAGGGTAAGATACGTTTCCATAAATACTGTGCATGCCATTCGACCTGGATATGCAAAACTTTGTGCTGGTTTCAGTTGGTCACGGAGAAAAATATTCGGAGGAGAATCACATAAATTGGTAATGTTATCGCAAACAACTGGGATCCACAAATACTGTATATAATATGTCCGCAAGTCTGTTACTTCTCAAACGCGATTACAGGTTATTTCCTTCAGGAACTTATCGAATAAAACACAAATACACACCAACCATTACACATATTTAGATTAATTTACAACTTTTAATTCCTTTAAATTCCTTTATCCTCAGTTAGCATGAACCATTATTAGCATTGTCGGATAAAGGCTTGAAATCGAAGCATCAAAAATATATTTGCAAATAATGCATACGTTAAACTTCAAGTTGTTTTCAGTTACTCGAACAATCACAAACAGTTGTTTGCAGTCAAGGGGAACAACAGTTGAAATTGAATGTCACCATTTTAATACTAGAGCAGTAACTCATTTACAGTATTTAGTCATATGGTCAGATTTACAATTCATTAATTGAACACATTGAATATTCTAATCTTTAAAGACAATGTTTCTATGACAAAAATCTTTCCTTCGGACGAATAGATAGAAATTAATAAAAAAAGACAAATTGTTTATGTTTCTATCCCTACATGAAAGATATTAACATATAAAATTAATTCTGATTTGAAATGACAAATCGATTTTAAACGTTACCTCGATTACAGGTAGTTGTTACGAGAAAACCTGTATACAAATGTTTGCTGAGATCTCATTTGCATTCTCAGTCTGTTTCAGGATTTTCTGGACTTTGAATATATGTTAAGTAACCTAGTCAATCAGGCTGGATACCTGAAGCCTAAAACTGTCATTATCACTTCGAAGTTTCAAATCGGCTGTAACGAATTGGCCAATACATTCTAACAGAACAGACTGTTAGAAATTTTCTCAAATTTTATCTTTCAATCATGTATGATATTGAGCTGGAAATACTCCAAAATTCCATTCGGAATAGTCTTTCTATTAAAATTTAACAGTGATATCATATCTCCCTATAAGATCACTGTAGGAGGTTTTGCAAAATAAATAAGCAATTTATGGTTATTAATACCCTCACGCAACTTCGGAAACAAGTGATATGAGTCTGTACTTAAGTAGATATCGTTAGCATCTTTTTTGTATGTACAGAACACTCCCAAAGATTAGAAGGTTTATATATATTGTTAATTTAAAATTTTTCGAAACATAGTTCCTCAATCTTTTCTTCATAAAATGGAATGGAAATTCAGTAAAGTTATGTGTTTTTCCATTATGCCTTTGGCTAGTTTTTTTAATGTGCCAATTTAGAAGAAGCCTTTGTCTTTATGCTTTGTTAACCAGGACATATTCGCCATACTGTAGATGGTTAAGTAAGTACAACAATTCCTGCATTAGATTCATTTTCTATCCATACTACTCAGGGAATTGCACTGAACGCCAAAATGTAGTTTGCGATTAGATTATCTGTCATCCAGTGTTTCTATAATTGGTTCCTCAAATCTTTTTCTATATGACGTTTTAACACTATTTTAATTTTTTTCATTTGAATAAGGGAAACTTATAAACTAATGTTAAGATAATGCAAGTAGACGGGTAAATTGTACGAAATACTTCAACATTATTGTTTTGTCACAAAAGTATAAACTTGTCAACAATTCGATTTAAAAAAAAAATGTAAGTATAATAAGTACACCAATATACCATTCTTCGCTTAACAAGTATCTACACTGTTTAAATTAACCTAGTCATTTGTTTTTGTATCACCGACGTTTTCCTATTTATTAGGAAAAATCATTGTTTGCAATTCATCTTAGCAAATTCTACTGATTTACACATACCTTTCACATGAATTAAAAATATAGAAAAATGTGTATGGACATTTTGATATTTACAAGAATTTAAAAATATTTCTTAAAGATTTTTTGGTTACATTTCAAAGATATTCATAACATTTTAAACGGTAGACATGAAACTTTTTTTTTGTGGAATGGCAGATTTGGATTTTAAAGTGTGTCATACGTTTGAACTTCTATATGCATTGCCATTTCCAATAGCAATTATGTAAGCAGATATATCAAAAGTATTGTTTTATAATTCAAAAACTAAATTGTTCGAAATTTATGATAATTCTTGTCTTAACCTAACTAAAGTTTATAATTTCAGATTAGGCATATTTATGTTTTCGAGAACAAAGCTGTAATTTCGAGCTGGAGTTGTTGTATGCTCTATTCATATAAATGGCAATACAGATCGGTAGATGGAAGATTAAGACTGCTCATACTCATGCAAATGGCAATCTGTATAGTAATTTGCAGCACCATTCACAGTGACAACTGCATTACACTGTCAGTGGGTCAAAATATTTCGCAAAGGATATACAAGTAGGACATCTAGTGTTTCATATATATATCTCATTTGAATAGGTATTTAAATATCTAACGTAGTATTTGCGACTTTTAAAATTCGGGGGTGGATGGGGGTTCATGTTAGGGATTAGATATATTGTAAATGCTTATTTTTTTTTACTTTTGTTTTTGTTCCTGACAAAGAAATATTGTCAGGTGTCTATAGGAAAATGCCCATTTGTTCCCAAATAAGCACAAGGTTGGATAACAGAAGTGATCTTTATTTATTATCAGCGTGCTTTTAAAATGCTACGTTAAATGATCAACTTTCGCATAGTTTGTTTGTATATGGCAACTTGATGTTGTATAACTTAATTCAGATATTTATATCTCAAATAATGTGATCTTAGGAAATTCACATTATGAAAAAAGACTTAAATTTATTTCATCGAGTTATTATTGTAAGACACATATATTTCACAGAAAATGACAGTGCGTCTCATTGTATCATCCACCATAAAATATGCAATATTTATTTTTTTAAGGCCAGAAATATATCCTCTTCCAAATTTCCGAAATTGCCACACACAGATTTGGGATGGAATACTACTATGGTGGTTATTTTTAGTCCCTAGTTTGTCATTTTGGCTAGTTGTCGCTTCTATTGACACCAGGTCTTTAGGTAGCACAAAAAAAACTTTGATGTCAGCTTAAAGAGTCATATATGATGTCAACAGCGAGCTTACGCTATAAGCTATAAAATGCATAATATTCCATATTATCTGAAAGTGTGCGAGTTGAAATCTTAGCCCTCACCCTGCCAAATTCTTGTTACAGCATTTTACACATTTTTGATTATAACAGTCTAGTTCAAATACAAGTGAGTGATAGAAATTTAATGCCTCAAATCACTCATTTGTTAGTTATTTTTTATGGCTAAAAATTAAACATGACCTATTAAAACTTATATAAGATCATTTATATTTGTACTTTTTAATTATATTACATGTAACAATACGTTAAGAAGAATGCCATGACTTATTGTCACCTCTGTTATGTACAGGTATGTGAAAAACTAATGCAATAGATTATAAATGCGAACATTATTGGACTGTGCTAGTTTAAAGGAAATTAGTGATAAAAACTTACTGCCTGCAAATCAGCATTTTTTTCACAGATTTAGGATTAAAATCCAAACAATATCCATTCAAATCTATATAAAATGATTTTTATTTCTAATTCCTATCAAAAGAGTATTGATATAGATGAAATACCTATGAAACTAATTTTTGCTGTTGACAATGGATCAAAAATGAAAGAAGTCAACTTTCTAAGTGGTAAAGATAGAATTTCAACAATTGAAATATATTGACAATATGTTAACAGCAATATGATGACATTCTCATTTCTATGACATACAGCGGCCTTCTTTTACTTTAGGGGACCATGTACTTCAGGGTTAAGTTGAGATTTAGGTTGGGTTAGGTTAAGTTTTAGGTTACAGTTATGCTTAGGGTTAGGGTAAGACTAGGATAACGGTTAGGGTTAGGATAGAGGCTGGGGATAGTAACAGTATAACTCTATATGCCTAGGATCCCCTAAAGTGGTCCCCTAAAGTAAAAGAAGGCCTATAGGTTCTTGAAAAAATGAAAGATGCTAGACGCCATTATTAGTTAAATAAGCTCCTATATATGAAAAAAAAATGAAACCTGAAATCATCCATTTTGCACAGATGTACGGCTAAAAACCACAGTTTATCAATTGTATAAGGTCACTTGTATTTAATATATATCAAAAGACCATTGTATTTTCATATGTGACTTATAAACGACTTATATCTTTCCAAAACTTGCCAAACATGAAAGTTTTTTGGTCATTTTCTTACGGGGAGGGGTACAGTTTCAAATTTCTTAACGCTGAATAACATGTAACTAACGATATTTGTCTTATTTTCATTGCGATAACGTGTGGCTATATGGTTAAGGTAAATAATATGAAATGAATGCTAGTATCACTTTAATATATTGATTGAACTGAAAATAAATGATGAAAACCTTAAACCTGAAATCATCCGGTTTTTTTTTCGCAATTTTTCAGTATCAAATGATGAAAACAAACACTCAAGTCTGTACTATATCATTCGTATTTTATGCTTTCTAATACAAAATAGATTATCAACATGTGAAAAATTATCAATTACAATTTCTGTTGTCAATATACCCAAAAATTTTAATTTGTCATAAATTTTGAGGAGGAGGGGAAGTTTTTGCAAATTTTAATAGGGAAAAATATATCTCAGGAAAAATCTTTGTTGATTCGGGTTGATTAATATAATATACAGGTATGAGGTACAGGCGAAAATAAGGTTCAGATTTCTATTTCTAGTAACCAGCACTTAAAACAATCGAACATTCCCCCAACATATTCATTTTGTTTAAGATTTTGGAAAGGAAATTGGTATAGCAAATACCATATGGCCCCAGATTTATATGAATTTATCACCTTTGACTAGAACACACCAAATAAATCCATATTTTGCATGTTTAGGTTATCTATTTACACTTGGAAGAAATATTTTGATTATTTTAGGTAAAATGTGGTAGAGGGAGGGCTAAAATTTTACCTCTGCCATCTAACGAAAAATACTGAATGTCAAAATCGGATATGCATTTCAAAGCGTATACCCTATGTTTTTTCTGCCGATATCATTCATAATTACCTAAGCTTACCTCAAAGTCTTGTTTTCTTTTACCTAAAGATACAATTCCAATAAAAACGAACGTTGGCCAAAAATGACCCATTAGAGACTAAAAACCCCCATAATCAGTAGTCCATCCCAGAATTGAGCTCGTTAATCTGGAAATCGTAAAAGAACATATATTAGACCTTAAAAATGTTGAGATGGATAAGTCCTGGGGATGCGCGGTAACCCTACCTGACGCACGGCATGCATCATTGCAATGCTTTGCGTCAGTGAGACTATACAAAAAAGACAGGACCTATTTGGTGTAACTCACCGGTTTAAATTATCTTCTAAGTAAATGAATTATCATAAAAATGACAATATGGCAACCTAAAATCGTCGAATTCTGTGAGACTTTTTCTCATATCTTGAACATAAGTTTGACTTCAAAAGGTTTGCACTATAAACTACTGCTTCTAAAACTATGGGAGGTTTTTTTTTCATTAACATTTTCTTCAGCAGAGCTACTCCTGTGAACAAATGTTCGGTTTGAGTGTAAAATTTTATATAGTTTAATTATACATTATACGCAGTGATTTGATATTATACCAATAACAAACCAGATTTTAAAATGGGATCAGCTATCCTGCCAATAGACTGAAATATCTTCTTCTTTTTAATCAGGGTGTACTGCTTGCAAAAAATCTAAATCTCCAATAGAAAACATTATGCAAAGACAGTAATAACTTGAAAATGACTCTCACTGTAATCTATTGAAGAAAAAATAATATGGAATTACACGTTTCTATTTTTTACTCCTGCATTATGATTGTTAAAAGGCAGTCCTGTTGTTTAAGAAACGACTACGAATTTTAAAACTGATTTATGGACTTCAAATTACTACTAGAGTATTACCTAATTTATTGAAATTGAAAATATTCCTTTTTTTTTATAAACTAACAATTTTTTTCTTGAAATTAATTTTAAACATATGTATCTCTGCCTAACACTGCATTAAGACACAACCCAATTGGTGCTTCGTTTTTGGTGCAAATGTAGTAAATAAAGTCCGATTCGAATGAATAGGTCTATACAGTTACCTTAGATATCATACTCAGTGACTTAGCGTTGTATTGAAAGCGAAACAGATTTCCCAATGGATACCGATATCATGACTTCACACTGAAATGTTTTATTGATTTTTTTTAAGTCAGAGTGTCCTATTGTGAAAACAAATAAAAATCACCTAATAGATGACAACTTGCAATCAATTCAAAATAATTGCTTTACAGTCCTGTGTTTTAAAACATTTTCCGAAATTGAATATAGATTTCTACACTTTAAATTACCGACTGTAAGACAGTAACCTGATTAATTGAAATTCAAAATTGTTTTGCCGAAATGGTAGGCTTTTTTCTTTTTTTTTTACTTCAACAGATTGTTTTCTTATTTTTTTTTCTTTCAACATAGATATTCCTACCTAATACTGCATTTAGATTCACTTCAGTGGTACATAGTTTTAAAGGCATATCTGTAAAGTCATGTCCAATTGGAGCGTAATTTTATACAATCATTTCACATTATACTTATGACGAACGGGATTTTTAGATAGAAAACCGATATCATGTAAATTAAAGTATCTTCTTCTGTTTTTCTTTTCTTTCTCATAAGTCAGGCTGTTCTGTTTGCGAAAACAGATATAAACACTCTAGAAGATAGTTTGCAGTACATTCATACTTCTAAATAACTCCTTAAGTACATTAGCAGAAAATAAAATAATATCCTACTACACATTGTATTTCGTGGAAGTTTGAAGATATATACAGATGTGCAATCGACATAGATAAGTAAGATGCTCTTAATGGTTTCTTAGGATTTGAAACTGGCAGTCCTGCCTTTAAGACCGATTCCGTATTTGTGTGTAACTGTATACACTTTGAATAATGTCGTTGCTAAACTATCGAATCATTAAAATTCAAAATAATTCCTTTGCTAAAATGGTAGTTCGTTTCGCATTAACAAATTATTTTCTTGAATTCGTAAGGCGATTTCAACCTGACACTTCAAACCAAATAACATGTCATTTAAGTTGCATATCTAAGAAGCGATGTGCGATTTCAGTGTCAAGTTCTACACGGTTACTTTGGATATCATATGTATAACTGACATTATATGTATAACAGAAAGGATTTTGAAATGGAAACTGACATTATGCTCTCAGACATCAGACTGACTTATGTCCCCTTTTATAAATAGCGTTTCATGTTTCGGATATTTTACATATTCATGACTTCCAAATATAATTAAAGAAAAACAAAAGTGAGATGTAATTACAGGAACTGTATGCTATGGCAGTTTAAAGACATATATATAAATATGTGCAATCTAGCAAAATTTCCAGACAAAACGCTGCCACAGGTTACATTAATGTCTGACTTGAACGGTAATTATATATGTTTTGCTTACACAAGCACATTTTCTTGAAATTTTCTATTCAACATGAAAGTTCTACCCTAATAATAATATCTTAAGATGCAACTCACATGGTACACCGTTTTAGTTGAACATGTATGATCTAATGTCCTTTGTTTGTGTTAACTTCTACGAAATTACTTTTGAGATCATACAGTTTGATTTCACATTATATGGATCATGAAGTAGATTGTAAACTAGAAATCAATATCACGCCACCATACTGACACATCTTCTTCATTTTCCCCGAATCAGGGTGGCAGATTTGCAGAAATTAATATCAAACCTCAAACAGAAGGTATTTGTCACTTTTAAAATTGTTTATTGGCTCATTGTGCAGGAAAAACATCAACTAAAAGTTATTAAGATTGCAAATGGGCAATACTGCATTTTAAGAACTGATCCAGAATTTTAATGTAGATTTATGGACTTTAAGTTGCAAAAAAGGTTAATATATCCCATGGCAGTTAATACACATACACAGTTACAATCGAAAATGTCAAATAACATCTTGCCACTTCTATATGAATAACTTAAATGGAAAGATTTCTATTT
>JAOXYI010182111.1:0-11303 GCA_028566495.1 Lithophaga antillarum | reverse complement strand
AGAATAAAGTCATACTAACCAAAAGTGTTGGTAATTACGATGCCGATAGGTGTAAAGGACTTCCTTGAAAATCGTTTATTTATAAGATTTGGGCCAGTCTTTAAAATTTTAGTGTAGAAGTTACATTTGGCGAACATGGGTACCCTACCGAAATTGGGTACTTTTACGTTACGCTTACGTAGGAAACAAATGAAGTCAACAACATAATCGAAATAATGCTTGATTGGCGACATTTGAGAATAATAATTTGATATAATATAAAAATTAAAAAGGTTTAGCAGAATAAACATTTTACTCAGTGGACTTTGTATCTACAATTATCTATATAGTTCCATATCATCGAAGATTTCTCCAATATTAATAACGTAAAAAAAGTCTTTGACGCCAACATCATGATATCATTCATGTGATTTTATAACGCTATGATTTTCACATTAGCACAGTTAATAAATTAATTTTAGACATAACGTCTTAATACCTATTCTTTCATTTACTCTAAAGTGTATCAGTTTATCCCATTAACTTTCCAAATAGCCATATGTATATTGGACCTGCACAAAATGATAGGAAACCATACATATAGTATTCCTACAAAGTGGCTTCAAACCATAATTTTAAAAAAATTTACAATCAGAAAACATTTTGCCTGTGGATACCATATTGGTGTTCACTGATATCGGAGCAAAATGATGAATCCTTTACGCGAAAATAAATAGATCTATCACGTGGGTAACCCTTCATTTGATGTAATAATTTCTGAGAAAATTAATGAATTTCATAGGCAAAGTAATACCCCAAAACTGCCATGAACCGTAGCGAGATGACCTAAACTGAGCAAGATTGACAATGTAGGCAAAAAAAAAACATACCATGGTACCAGAGACACAGCTGCATATAAATTTATTATTGATTTATTAAATGTTGCTTAGTCACCGATTCTATTGGTGGACAAAACCAATAACCTTTGGCAAGGAACTAGGGACCTTTATCACATAGAGTCGAATGTACCTTTTGTTTTTTTTGTTTTTTTGTTTTTTTTTTTTTTGCTATCCCTTAAGTCAGGCGAGAGCTCAAGCCTTGAAAGTGATAGACTACAGTGATCTACACAGGTAAATGTGACTAACTTGCCGAGCACACTGTGACACTAATGCTCTATTAATTTTGTTTTTTACAACAGGATCGCACATATAGCTAGTTTATATTTTCATGCTCTTTATAATAAAAGGGTTGATGCATTCAGAGCAACTTCTCTTTAGTAATGCCGAAAAGTTCGATAGCAAAACAAAAACTCAAATATTAGTAAAACCAAAATGAAAGTGTACTACTAAATGCATGTAAGGACAATCCTTTTAGTCAGATATGATCTTAGTTTTTAAATAGTTTTTTACTTTAGGTGGCTGTAAAGCTCATAAATAGTATTTTGGTATGCACTTCAAGCCAATATATTACTGAGTCGTAACCACTTTCGACCTTACTGCAGTAGAGTAAACGACCAATCCAAACTTCAAATAGAAATATTTTATCTACATTTACATTATCTGTTATCAAATTCAACACTAAAGAAGAATTACTTAAGTGTGCATCTCTCGAAAAGTACGCATTATATTTTGACCTAATTTCTTAATCCACACTGTACATAATTCGACAGAAGTGTAACAGCTATTTCTTTCAGAAGAAATGGACGAGAATAATAACGTTTGTCTATGATCAAACTTACAGGTATATTGTCTCTGTCATATTTAAGAAGACTGTCCATAAAGGCATAAACATCAAACAGGAGCTTCTTTGATGCCTCCCAAGATGGAACTATACCAAACATTATACATACAGCATCCATTACCATTATGATACTTTTAGGTGGTCTACTGTATGTTTTAATCTCTATGATATTTTTTGTCTGTAAATATGAAACTAAATTCGTAATAATATTGTTTGTGAAAAATAAATAAACTACATGAACAAGTTTACATGAAAAATAAAATAAATAAATATGGCGGAAGAGGTACAAATTCCACGAGAACGGCAGGGCGAGGGTCAAGGGTTCAACATAATTGACAGTCGTGGAACACTCCACATAACAATGTGTTTCATGTAATATTTTATGTATTTTTATTTTAGAGAAATAACATCATGATATACTAATATTATCTTTGTGCACTTTTCTTCTGTTCATTGTCCTTCCTATAACATACAGAAGCATTAGGACTTTCGCAGTGTTTTCATATATTCAGAAACATGCAATGTCGAGCGTTTAGCAACGTATCGGAATGTCTAAACTTAAAATTGCTAAAACAAAATCTGTTGTTATCATGTGTATATCCTAGAGATATTAAGGTAGAAGACCGACTAATCTGTTACACTAAGGTTCATTTTTTTTTCTGCCAGTTCGTAATATTTTGGTCAGAATTTGTACCTTCAATAATCATTTTTGTATAATTGTACCAACTGAACGTGCATTATTCTCCGGAAAACAGAAGAATTCCATATAAAATACTAATTTTAAAAACGACATTTGGCTAAAGCCTTTAATTTCATTTTCAGATATGTGGATGATGTGCTGTCTCTCAATAATCCTCATTTCTGTGAGCGTTTACATCTCATATATATATCCTAGTGAACTTGAAATAAAGGATACTACAGACATTAGAAGGTCTGCTTCATATTTAGACATTTTCCTGGAAATTGATGCGGATGGACAACTCAAATCTAAGACCTATGACAAACGTGACAATTTTAGTTTTCCTATCGTCAATTTCCCTTTCCTGAGTAATAATATACCTCTTCGCCGGCATATGGAGTTTACGTGTCTCAGCTGATACGCTTGTTCTAACTACAAGGATTTCTCTGATAGTGGTATACTTCTAATCCATAAACTACTCAAGCAAAGATATGAGTAAGAAAGGTTGAAATTTTCGCGTCGCAAGTTTTACGGTCGCCATCAGGAGTTGGTCGATCTTTATAATATTTTAGTGACTCAACTTGCCACGGATGTATTTTTGTCATCGTAGATCCTACACATGTCCATTTGTATTTAATACCGAATGTGTGATGAACCTTTTTGTGACCTAGATATGATTTTGGGGTTTCGTGACGAGTGATGCATGCATAGCAGGAGATACTTACCCTGCCTTCGCACCTGGTCTCACTCCATTCTGAATTTCATGCAATAACAGCTGTTTGTACACTTGAATTTGTCATCTTGAACTTCTACATATCACTGTTTTGAAAGTGTACTACAGTCGGCCTCACCGAACTTTTGTATTTGGTGCTCCTGAATTCGATCTTCAACAACCATACACAATGAAGAATGTCAAAATGTCGGATAATTAATCAATATCCAGCCACTGCAAAATTCTATTTGAAATAATTCCCTTCCTTTACATGAAAAATGTACCAGAAATAGCCGTTCTTCGTTTGTATCTTTCACTTCAGAATGTATCTCTTTATTTTTAACACTTCTTTGTTCAAAATTGGCAAGGCTCACCATCGAAATTGGTTCTGTTGAATATTCTGATAGATATTTCGCGTGATTGACTAAAAATATTTACATTCTAACATTTACGTTATCTAGTGTTTTTATAGTGTGTTGCTCATTCCATTTTTAGGATGATATATGACGAATGTCAAATTTAATTCTACAGATTGAATATTCATTTTAAATTTGAAATTCGGAGTTTATTGCGAATACCCTTTCCACAGGATTTGATTTTAAGTACCTTAAGTATCTCACAATATATTTTACATGTAAGATGCCAATTTTCGAGCTAGTCATACGTTCTTATGAGATGGTTTCATATGTGTGTGTGTGTGTGTTTAAAACTGCAAAAGTAACAAAATTTTTATATTTAATAGTCTTGTAAGCTCGGATATTTTCATAATTTACGCTTCCAAAAGTATAAAGTAAATGACATCTAAGAAATCGTATGCAAAGTAGTTCACCCAAAATTATCGGCATGTTGTCGAAAAGTTAGAAATACAACGTAGATGAAGCAAGAAATTCTTAAATTGAAAGCAGACATACAAATAAAAACGTACCTTAATAGAATCGAGAGCTGTCAGTGCGACTTCCAGGTCGGATAAGACATCTTCCTCAGTGGCCATTTTGTTCTTCTCATAACAGAGCCTTATATTGAGAACAATTATATTTTAGATCATATGTATTAGATCGATGAACGACGTCCCAATTTTTAACCTAACAACGTCATTGGAATACATAATAAAACATATACATGTTTCCAGATGATTGTTTGCTTTCCGAATATGTCTTTCTGGAACAGTTATGATTATTACTGACAATATAATAAAAAAAAAATCGAGGACTTTTTTGAAGTTTAAATGTATATACATATATAATAAATATATAATTACACTGTTTATTTGTTGACAATAATTGTATCTAACCCAGTCATGGTTGTATAGACACGATCGTAAATCAGAGGGAATCATGGGGATTTTTTTTAAATATTCCAAATATATTACATATAGGTCATATAAAGTTAGAGTAATAAAGGTTAATTTCAAAATTAAGTATTAAATTTTTTAATTCTATAATATTGTATAAATAGAGGTATGTATATTATGCTTATAAGAAATTTAGATAAAAGAGTGTCAAGATCATTCAAATGTATAAATTAAACCGCTTATATATTTCTCATCATTATTTTTTAATTCGGGGTGAATGTTTTTCTTTTCCATGTCTTATTAATCGAAAAAAAAATGAATAAAGATGCCTTTAATCTTCAACCGTCGGAAAGAATCAACAGTTTTTAAATGTACATTCGAAAATTTTAACACACACACACTCACACACATTATATATGTGATAGTCGTGCATGCAGGGACTTGCATCTCATTCCAGTATTTTCTTATAATTTTGTACCATTATAGTTTACCTATATCTACCAATACATGATTTCTGTTTAACATTACATACCTCTGTGTTTTTTCTTAGTTTTTCACTTAAATAACAAATCAGAGTATAACCAGACAAAGACTTGCAAGAGTGGATTTAGGCAGTGATGACCCCCATGTCCATTCGAAGTAATGTGTGTGTGTGTGTGTGTGTGTGTGTGTGTGTGTGTGTGTGTTTATTAATAAGAAAATCATCGCCTTTACAATGGTAGCAATCACTGACGGGTATCAATGACAGCGTCTAAAATTGATTTTTCTTCCAGTAGATATTAAAAACAATTATACATAACATATTATGCATATTAAAATAATTAAGCTACGTTCGTTATAAAATATAACAAATGCCATGATATAAATTCTATGAACATAAAAGTTAAACATGACTTAAGAGATTATAAGCCTGATGTATCAATCAAGCAAACACAGTCAACAGAGACTCAAGTTCACATAAAAGCTTATAAAAGGTATTAAATCAAGTATGATAATAATTATTTCGTAAAGTTACTTATCTGTCTTTGCTCTTTTATTCTGTGTCGATTTCCGAAAATTGTGTGAGCATATCTTTTCCAAATGCCCCAAAAACTTTCCAAAAACTGCCAACCTGTACCCATTTTTGTCATTCATCCTATACCCATAATCTTGTTCAAAGATCAGTTTTTACCAATCAATCGGTGCTAGATACAGTTTACAAAATATCAAGTGTTTTTAAGCACTTAGCCTTAAGTATTTTGATCAGGGAAAGAAAGGTCATTTTACTATCAAAATTGGGGCAAGAAATTTAGTGTTCTGCACTTGTTTGATTTGGTTGCCATACGAATCGAGTTCGGGATCAGAATGGCTCTTCCATTTGTTATAAAAGGGTATTTCCAATAGTCTATGAACTTAAACATTCAAAACCATCTTCGGGATTCATTTCTCAGTTTTCTTAAGAAAGTGTTGGAAACTGACTTTCAATATTATTAATATTTTAACCTCTTTACATTGTAAAATGTACAGAAATCATCAGTATAGAGAGATCCCTCAAAGCTGTTCTGCAAAATTTCAACGAAACTGTCAATTGTAATACTGAACAATGTAACCGATAAAACATTTCCTCGGGGATCACCCATTCCCTGATTATAAAAATCAGAAAAAGTAGAATTAACTCTGACCTTAAAATATCTGTCAGACAAGAAATTAGGAATACAATGTAAATTTGGGAGCAAACCTTTCATCCCATATTCAAGATTGTTTGCTGTTAAAGTGACTGGTTTCTGCTTGTATATAATCTGATTTATTAATCACTATCATGATGTTACATGTATTTTTATCTACTTTCGAAATGTGGATGCCGTTGTTTTTTTACGAAGTTTTTAAGAGATCGTCTTTCTGCTGTTGCCAAATTATCTCCAAAATGTTTTACCTCAAGTCTTGAAATTTCAAGTTTAGTATCTATGATATAATTCTCCTGGGCCGTATTCCTTTTAGTTAAATACGTCCTGATTGTAAATATAAGAAATGGTTTTCTTTGTTGTCAGTTTGAAAATAATGATATTTACACCTTATTTTTATAGCTAGTTCATCGAAATCCTTCATGATTTGTCTACGTATATTTATAGAACTTGGAGTGGGAACGAACTTTATTCCCTTTCACGACATGAGGATTTCATCATTTGTCCATTTTCTTTTTGACAGACTCCACCTAATCCATTCTATTTTTGGTTCGAGACTTTGTCTTGTTCCGTTTTTTATTTTTCGTATTTTAATAGGATCTCTTTAAGAATCTACGAGTTACATTCAATGCAGAATTGCAAGTAAATTGTGGCTCAGTTAAGTATGATGGAGAAAGACAAGAGAAATTTGCGTGCTCAGATACAGGAATATCTTACCTAATAGAAAGCTTCCAATTACAATTAATACAAACGCTTTATTAAACGATTAATAAATCCCAAGATTACAGGAACTATAATTCCAATAAATACAATATCAATAAATGAAAATAAATCCAAACAAATTCAAGAGTTACTTAGGTCAAAAATATTTAACTCCAGTGATATGGAATAGTGTGTTACCGGTAACTTCCTTCTAATATTTGTATTTTTAGTATAAAAGAACCGTTAGTTGGTGTTTTTGTAATTTCCTCTTTGTAACGGGGGAGTTTTTGTCGGCATATTCCAACTTTAGGCTATGAACGTCCGTGAAGAATTTATTTGTTCTTCAAATAGTTCCTTTTTTATCAGTTCTGCATCTAACTTATCCATTTTTTCTTCCAGTTCTGTATCAGCATCCCGAATAGCTTTTGATTAAGTTCCCTAACGCTATTTTTACATGTAATGAATGAGATATCAATTAACAGGTATGGTGATAATGCTTTGGAAATTTATTTGCTACATGTAAAACACTGCTTCTTGAATTGTATCGAAGTTATATTTAACATTCACTTAGGCTCCTGAGTTCACTCATTGTTGTTTCAGAGGTGTTTCTCTCGCGTGCGTGGTTACTTTCATCATCCATTTCACTAAAGATAGGTCTACTAATTTCCGTTTGTGAACTTTGAATTTCTTCACCCTCATTAACGGTTGGGTTGATTTCTTCTGCGTTTCCAGGAGACATTATTGCTTGTATGTTTTTTCAATTTAGGTCTAATATAATAGAAATTACATTATTAATACAGTCTTTCCTTCCAATTCCCTCTTGTTTTCAAGACTCACAATCTCTCTTAAAAACCACTCCTTATACAATACCTACTCTGACGAGGGTGATTCTTTAATTCTAGTGGGCGATAAGGATTTACACTGTTATAATGAAGCTAAATACAGAATTACAAGCAGTTGCAGATCGTTTAACACCTGACAAAGAATCATCCTTTGTTCTGTTTAAATCCGTCCTAATTCGCCGCTTGAATCGTTGCCAGGTCGTCCTCAAGAACCCAATCTACTAAGTAAATCATGGTTCAACGATGATTGCGGTCATACTATAAAGAACCATAAAAAAACTGAAAGGAGTTTTAATAATCACCCTACACCCGATAATATAAGCAAGTTTTGTATTTTCCGCTCTAAAGCTCGCAGGGTGACAAAGCAAGTTAGGGGAACGCCTTGGCAGAATTTTTGTCTCAAAACTGAACTTTCCCACCCCTGGGAACGAGGTTTGCAACATGATTCAAAAACTGAAAATGAAAACAATCTCCTTGCATCTGAAAAAGATATTTCGTATAAGTTACGTTAAACCTTTTCTTCACATTATGAATTTTTGGCATACCAAAAAGCAAAAGACAAGAAGACGAAACTTAATTTAAGTCCAAAAAACAGAAAATTACAAGACCGCGTTCTCGTTGGATGGACTTTAAAAGACCACCATTTAAACCATATGATACACATTGGATCCTGATGATATTTACTATCAGTTTTTCAAATATTTACTAAATTCTTCCTAGCAAGTTTTACCAGATATTCTCATTGACATCTGGGGACTTGGAAATTAGCAACAGTTATCACGATTTCAACACGAAAAAGGTCGCTCTGATCCATATAAATATCGCCCAAAGCCTTAGCCAGCTGTGGTGGTAAAACCATGGAAAGAATTATCAGTAATCTCTATGTCTGGTTTCTTGAGTTTAGAGGCCTCTTGATCAATATCCAGTGCTGATTTCGTCAAGAGCGAATTATTACTGATCATATAGCGCGTTGTTAAACGCATATAAGAACCCCTTTGCTAAAAGTGAACGTGTCGTGTCTATTTACTTCTATCTTGAAAAAGCATACGACATCTCATGAAATTATGGTAGTTTAAAAGGTCTTTTTGATATGGGTTGAAAGGGTTGATTTTCGAATTCTGTTTTAAACAATTTCTCTAAGAAACATTTTAAAGTCAGCGTAAATTCTATTCTTTTCTATCTTTATAATCAGAAAATGGGTATTTCCCTCAAGAAATTATCAGTGACTTTATTTAGTATTAAAATTAACAGTTTGGGTGAAGTTTTGCACAACAGTGAGTAATCTCTCTATGTTGAGGATTTCCTCGTATATTATAAAGTTGAGAACATGAATAAACATTAAAAGATAATTTCAACTTGGTCTGACAAAAACTGAGAAATTTTCTAACAAACGAAACATTCGTTCTAATCCTAAACTCAACTTACACGATAATCCCATTAGAACAGTAAAAGAGACCAAATTTCTTGGTTTATGGGTTTTTTAAATAAAATTATCCTTTTTTCCCATATCAGAATGCTAAAAGCCAAGTTTTTAAAAGCACTTGATATTTTTAAAGTACTACCCTACACTGATTTGGGAGCTGATCGTACATTTTTACTAAATTTATATCGATTTCTTGTAAAATCAAAATATAGTACATGGTTGTGCGAGGAAATCATATACATGTACACTGTTGTACCAACATACTTGATGCTGTGCAGCATAGGAGGCTTTGCTTGGGGATGTTAGAACAGCTCGTGTTGAAAGTTTAATATGTTCAAGCAAATGAATCCTCCTTTAAAAAGGGACAAATTAAACTTTATCTACTGTACGCCACATAATTCAAAGCATATTCGTGTCCTCTTGCTCAACGACGGTGTTTTCCATCCTTGCGAAATATTTTCGAAAAAACATACAAATAAAATTCCATCATTTGGAATTCGCATCAGATCTTATTTGAATGATTTATAATTTGAATCAAATTGCTCCAGCTGCATTTCCGAAACTCCTCTTGGGAATTTCCAAAATCGGGCTTTATATATGACATGAGAAAACATAGGTCGGAAAAAATCCACTTATTATTCATCAGTTTTTTGCCAAACAAGATTACTCGACGGGTTATACTGATGGATCTGAAGACAGAGATAAAGTGGCTTCTACGGCTGTCTTTGAACAGAGAGGCGCATCCCTCGGTCTGCCATCCTCAATCTTCACAGTTGCTAGAGCTATGATCATTGTATTACAAGTAAAAGGAGTCGGTATACGAAATGCACATTTTATCACAATACGCTGAATGTGTTTTTGACATCTTAAGACATCCATTTTTAAATACCAAAACCAATTATGGGTGTATTTGTCATTTGTTATTAGTACATAACCATCAGCAGGTAGGTCAGATTCAGTTTTACCCCAAATCTTATGGATTTTCCTCCATTTTGATTTCTACTTTCCTAAACGTAACAAAGATTATTTTGGTATACAAAGATGTATTTTGATCAGATAAACATTTTTACACACATACACACAGATTCGTTAGGGAATGTGGCCAGTATTTCCTGAAAGGAATATTAGTGTACAAAATAGAAAAAATTTGATAAAAACTTTTTTTTTGCGCTTAACTATATTTTGTATTTGAGAACATGTAAATCAGTATTTTTCAAAAAATTAATGCGGATTTTGTATATAAAATAATTTTTTGTTCAAAATTAGAACCATTCAAGACTTTTATAGAACCTATTCCTTTATTGCTTCATCCGAGAAAGCTAAAATTATGTGTTCCAACTCTTTTCTGCCTTTTGGCAAGTGAAAATGCAAACAGTTCTTTGATCTGTAAATAATTACTCGTTTTAGGAAAATGAGTTGTCTTTCTCGGGGTACCAAGTGATGTTGAATGTTGATATCCACAGAAACACAGTTGTCGGCCGAAAAGCTAAAATTGCTTTAGATGATCCAAATTAGAACTGGATTCTACCTTACTCTGATTTTAGACCTGATATTCTGAATATGTTTTAAATCTGTGGCAAAATGATTGGGACTTTCCTATTGAGATAGGAAATTCAACCTTCACAGGTAAGAATTCTGATATCTAATGGTTTCTTTAGTCCAAATCCTCACATTGACATTTTAAAAAAGACTTTAATTGTATTAAACACAAATGAACAAATGTACCATTTGTTTGTGGCAACATTCCAGCCTCACCGCCATTCGGCTTATTTGAACTAAAACCAACGGATACTGCAAAAGCTTCTTCATAGGAAATATTCTGGAAGCCTAGCTTACTACTGAACATTAAACCACTATCAATTAAATTTTGATAGTAGATAAGAAATTTTCTGTTGCCTCTGTCATCTTGTATGACCTTTATAGTTTGGAGGCTCCGTTCCGCTTGGTTTACCATTCAAGAACTTGTGTCTTCTACAAATAATATGCTAGAAAGATGAGGAATCTACAGAGCGCCTTTGGCGTTAGTTCTCGTCACATAGTCCCTGATCAGTCAGCTCTCTTTGAGTAATTTTAATTTCCCATGGTTACAATAACATTTCGAATTATATCAATACTACATTTATAATACTGTGATAGTCAGGGCCTAGGGCCTATCAAAGTTTTTTTTCTTGTTGACAAGAAATCATGAATACCAGTTTTTTTTCAAATTGTTACTTTTATTGATGTTTAATTTCAAGTTTCAAGTGTTCTCTAATTCTAGGGCACTTCAGCCCC
>JAOXYI010182001.1:0-11304 GCA_028566495.1 Lithophaga antillarum | reverse complement strand
TGTTATAAATATAAATTTTAAAAAAAGATATTTACAAAATAAATAAGGTGGCGCTTAACTTTTGTCGGAGTGTATATGTTTTAGCAGTACTTTTAAATGGTATGGAAGTTTTACAACCTACAGGACGAAAATTAGAAAACCTGGTAATTTTCCATCGTAAATCTCTGAAAAAAAAAACTACTATCACTACCTATCACAGTGTACCAGAATAAGCCATAAATTTACTTCTCGGATCTGAACCTATTCAATCTCTTCTACATAGAAGAACTTTGATATTTTTACATAATATCTGTGAAGATCAAAGAACAACAGAAGCTTAGGTCATTGAAAGACAGTTAGTGATGAGAGTGTATAGTAGTTCCAGTTGGGGTGTCATTTTGGAGTAATATTTTAGCTATATATATAATCTACATTACATGATATATGAGATAATACACCGACAAGATCTAGATGGTAAAATATGTGTGTATTCATCAGTCGATAAATAGTGGGAAATAACTGTTAATAGACAGCTAAAATTATGTCACTCACTGAAATTCTTAAATGCATCCATATACAAAATTAGAACATATCATTCTTTATTGAATGGAGTCGACAGTACTATCAGTAATGTCAAGAAACTAGCAAACAATCTGTGATCAATGACTGAAACATATCATTTACAAACAAATAGACAGGCATTTAACCAGCACACAATTGATACAACTTGCAGCATTTGTAAAGCAGGAATTGATGATAGACAACATTTCTTTATCATGTGTCCAGAATTAGAAACTGACAGAAAACAATATATCCATCCATTTACCAAAATTGCTAGTTACCTACTTTATGTGGCTTGTAGTGACACTTTAACACAGTATATACTAAACCCATCTAGTGCAATTCAATATACGGAAGTACTGAGTACATTTGAACTGATTTCCAGAAAAAAAACATACGACATTTGTACATAGCTAGACAGAGAATTATGACTTTACAGTAGCATGGGCAATGAGGTAACTTGACTCTAAAAATTATATTTCATATTTTGTAAAGACATATTAAGTGTGATACACTCTTCAACGAGGTTCTTCTATAACACAGGAGGGATCTTCGGAACAAGAAGAAGAAGATGGCGGATAAGTCCCGCGGGATAAGCAATCAAAACTAAATATGTATGATTTTGTCAAAACTCATTTGTGGCTGATATTAATTTACTTTTTTATTAATAACGCATGAATACAGGTACTAATTGGGTAAATTAAGCATCTGATTAAGGAATAGCATTGTACACGAACCTTTCATGCGAAGGTCATTGTATTTGTTTTGATCTTTGGCCATCGATTGCACTGTTCGATACATCAACTATAATTCATATTTAATTGTACAACAATTTTATTTGTATGTGTTTTTTCAATTGTTTTAAGCATAAATCTTTGACAAGTTCCTTTCCAATTTTGTATTTCAAACGTTTAACACGTTGTATTAATAACTGGGTTGTCTCCCCTTAAAATTACTATAATAGCTGCATATGAGTAAAAAGCAAAACAGAAGGACTGATTTCGCAACACCGAAATATGGTGAAATAGTTCTTAGGTGGTTCCCTCTCAGAGTTTTAGTTTGAGTTTTCAAGGCTGCTGTTTCCATAGAAACCAAAAGAATAAAAATACAAAAATATAGATTTGGTCAGTGGTTGTCTTTGTGCCCTTTTTCTTCTTTTATTATGAGTTGGGTAGACTCTAGCAGTATCCTCCACGCGGTAACACACGATAATTGATTCTCTTAGAATCAGGCTAAACTGTTGGAGATCTGGGAGCAGCAAGGGCCCAAGGGATGCAATGTGTAGCCCATCGGAGTGTGGATATGCCCTAGCACTCATCAACCTTGCTCTAACTATAGACAAATAGCCGGCCAGACAAGGGTCGTAAGCCAGGGATGAGCGTCTGTCTAGGAGAGACAACTCTGAATTGAAACACTGGGTAAATCATGGCTCATAAAAGGGGACGGCAGCTGATCTAGAGGAAAAGAACCTTGATATGAAACTTTCTGGTCCTCCAGGATGGGGGTTGAGCACAAGACCAACTGTCTTGTCTCATGGAAAGATGCAGTTACGAAAACAAGGACAAGAAACTTAATTCATCTCGGACAATCAGAATACCAGCAGATACCTGCAAGTATGAAGATGTCAGTGAAAGACGAAAGGAAGCTGTCAACAACACGAGATCAAAACTAAAGATAGGATGCTGGAATGTTCGTACTATGTTTGAAACAGAAAAACAAGCACAAGTTATAAATGAAATGAAAAATTATAACCTCCACTTACTGTGGAAAGTCGGTAGCTAGAACAGGAGAAACAATCATCTGTTCTGGCAGAAATGATGATAAACATCAAGAAGGAGTAGCGATCATCCTAAACAAGAACACATCAAAAGCATTGATAGAATACAATCCTGTGAACAAAAGAATAATGAGAGTCCAATTCCATGCAAAGCAAGGCAAAGTAACCATCATTCAGTGCTATGTACCTACAAACGAAGATGAGGAAGAAGTCAAAATAGAATTCTACCTTAGTCTACAAGCTGAAATTAAAAAAGTACCAAAGCATGATATGACAATCGTAATGGGTAATTTCAACGCAGAAGTCGACAATGATAACACTGATAATGAAAGAGTAAAACATGGATGTGGTCAAATGAACGCAAATGGAGAACATTCGGTAGACTTCTGTGGAATAAACAACTGTAATTGGTAGTACCATCTTCCCACATAAAGACATACACAAACTTACCTGGAATTTACCTAATGGTAGAGATAAGAATCAAATAGATCATATCATGAAACGGAAAATGGAGGAGATCATTACAAGACCCGCGTAAAGAGAGCAGCTGATATTGCAAGTGATCACAATTTAATAACAGCCATCATCACGTCGAAATTAAGAAAGATGTCTTCCTCCATGAACATAAAAAGAAGATTTGATATAAATAAACTACAAGATCCTAAATTGAAACAATAATTTAACTTACAATTAAAAAACATATTTCAACTACTAGAAGATACAATAGCTGAAACACCAGAACAAACATCTATCAACCACATATGGCAGAAAGTTCAAAGAATATACAAAGAGGCCAGTGAAAAGGTACTTGGTTTTAAGAAACAAGTACACAAAGAATGGATAACTCCAGATACCTGGAAATTGATTGATGAAAGGAAATACTTGAATAATAAACTATGTCAAACACATTCTAAAAGGATAAAAGACAGATTAAGAACACAACACTCAGAATGCAATGAGAAAGTAAAAAAAACAACACGGAATGAAAAAAGAAAATACACAGAAGAGATAGCAAATGAAGCAGAGAATGGGTCAGGTATACCAAGTAGCCAAACAACTATGCAGTAAGAAGGCTAACACCAACATACCATCAAGGACAAAAACAATAACACACTGACATCTAAAAAAGAACAGAAAGCGAGACGGAAAGAGCATTTTCAAGAAGTTCGTAACAGAAAGGAACCAGACAATTTAGCTAACATTGGTGAGACACCAGTAGAAATAGATGTGAATATAGATCCACCAACCAAGTTAGAGATCAGGAAAGCAATAAAAAGATTAAATAATAATAATAATAATAATTAAAAAAAACCAGGCACAGACTAATTAAACGCAGAGCTTTTTAAGGCTGATCTCAAACTCACAGCAGATATCCTTTATCCAGTTTTAAAAGAGATATGGGAGAATGACACCATCCCAGAAAACTGGTCTCAAGGTGACATTGTAAGGATACCAATGAAAGGCGATTTAACTAACCGTAACAACTGGAGAAGTTCCACTCTACTCTTTATTCCAAGTAAGATCTTTTGCATGATAATAATTACACGAATTAAAACGGCAATAGACAGAATGCTACGAAGGAACACGCGGGTTTCTAAGAAGGTAAAACCTGTATCGACCAAATATTTGTCCTCCGAAACATCTGAGAGCAATGCGCAGAATGGAAAAGAAAAATCATCATGAGAAAAAATAGTAGAATACCAGCAAGATATTCCAAAATCCAAAGTCCATAAACGAAATTACACATTTAGATGCAAAGTTGAAATCGCACGAACTCCATGAGATCAGGTGCATCCACAGGCTGAGCATCTCCTGCTTTGCTAGCAACACCCGTCGTGCGAATTCATGTCAATCCGAAAGTCACGTTAGGGTAAAGAGGACTTCGTGGTTTGATCACTGACAGAAAATAAATCCTCACTAAGCTGGGATATAGAAATATTATATCGATCTACCAACTCGTGATGTCCACCGTAAAACTTACATAATGATATTATCAAGAAATTCAGTTTTCACTCTGTCAGTTTTGAAATTTTATCAGAAAAACAAAAATTGATAAAATTGGGTCAGGTTAGATTAATCTTTCCATGAGTTAATATTATATAGAACAGAGGATTGTTTCAACTGATTTTACCAACAGATTTTTATTGCTACATTCGCATTCTCCTCCTGTCCATTTCTTTAGTACATTCATATAGCTATGAAAATGACCATGTGCTATTTGGTTAGAGTTACCTATCTTGTATTAGGTATGTATATGAGATTCTCTGTCTGGTATGTAGCTACAGAATAATTGTAAAAGGAAACAGACACTCTTTTCTCTGCCATAGAATTTTTTAAAAATTTTACATGCAATTAAGTATAAGTGAAATATACGGGTAAATGCAAAAAAAAAATATATAGGTCACAAGGTTCGCTTCCAAAATACACAATTTAAATTTAAGATATTCCGGGCGGGATATATAATTAGCAGTTCAATAAGATTTTTTGTTAGAAATTGGCTAAGTAGAAGGATTTTTTAAAATTGTTATTTTATTGCTACTGAAAAAAAAAACAAATCAATAAAATAAGGACATGGTTACACGCTTATTTTTTTGTGGTAGAAGAATTCAAAGTAATGGAGATCTCCCTAAAAAGTGTAAAAACGACGACGTTTTAACATAACGATGCAGTAAGATGTGTGTCTGTAAGTCGTGTTACGATAAACGAAATAAGAACTGCGTCAGTTTACTGACGGTCTTCATTTCAAACTAAAAATACACTTTACACTAGATAGTGCATTGTGATATCTATTTATTCCATTGTCGAATTAATATCACAGTTTGTGCGAAAGGCAAGAGAAAAAAAAATATTATTGCAAAATAAAACCCAATCCGTATCTTGCAATCTGAAGTAGAACAAATAAGATGCAGCATTGAAAAGATCGGATAATTCGCGAACAAAAAGATGATCTTTATCGAATGAAGCTTGATAACAGTATTTTATTTTCACTACAATGTAAAGTAGCGCTTTCGGTAACAACATATATTTTCATTTTTATTTATACATAATTAGAATGAGAAAATTACCGAAGTCCATAGATCATACATCCGGGGGATCAGACAAGACCATTACTAATAAAGAATCAAATATAAACACAACAGACAAAACACTGAAAACTAAAGCTAGGACAATACGAACTGCATAAAAACCAGAATTGACATCAGGTGCTCTGGAAAGGTAGGCATATCCTCCTCCACATGTGACACCCGTCGTATTGGACAGTATAGAAAGCCAGTAACAAGTCTTAAATCAGGTAATAAGAACGATTTGTGACTACGATACTGGTAACATGTCCATAATCATCTGTAATACGGACACGCCATAATGCTCAGGTGTCAAGTTTCTGTATTGAAAAGCAGTTTTCCGTCCTTGTTTTGTATACGGGGCAATTTTGTAATTTAAAGAAATGGGTGCACAACTGCATAACCTACCCTTTAATGTCTAAAAGTTTTAAGTTTATACATCTTATGGTATTTGAGAATTGCACGAAATTACAGGATGTACGAATGGATGAACTGCACTGCATGATTCCGCAGGTTTTGCTAAGCGTAGATATATAATTTGTTGATAAACCCGCTTCTGTGGGAAGGACAAAGATGATAATGATATAGGTTTTATTAACATCTAGCAGAAAGTACCTCTTATGTCAACTGTGGAAGCCGTCTTGAACGTACAATAATCTAAGTATAATAGCTCATTGTAGACCTTATTGTAACTTCAAGATGTAGAACAGCAATAAATGCTCTGTTCCATTATTTGGCTTTCACCTCATATTAAATGAGATATATACATTTACTCATATTCCTTAATATTTCATTTATCGCAGGTTTTCTCTCATGCGGATTTCGTAAAAAAGTCTCCGTTTTGCAGATGTATGCTTTCTATATATTGCAGTTGTTGAACTACCTATTTGTGAGGGATTTTTTATATCTATGCTATATAAATCTTCTTTTTAGGTTTTGTTTGCAATTTTAAGATTCTTTAGCAGTCCATCGGTATTTTCTGTCAAGTTTTCTTACATCAATCTTGATGAGCAGTCTCTGATTATTTGTATGTTATATTTCGTTTTTAATTGTCTAATTCGTCGGGCATATGTTATTCTGTAATTTGTTGACAACTCCCGTATATGTGGGAATGACAAATATCACACATATGTAGCGTTTATCGACATCTAGCAAGAAATATTGCTTATATCAACGCTAGGGTCTTCTTGAACTTATAGTTATGTATGAGAATAACAGCTCATTGTTGTGACTTCAAAACATCAAACAGCAATAAAAGCGCTTTTCCTTTGCTTGGCTTTCACCTTATTTCATTTTGATTCATCTTCTGCTTCTCTTCGTTGCTGGCGTTATTTTTATTTTAAATATTAATCAAAAGCCTTGGCGAGCTGATAAAAATGTAACTATCGATAGTGAGAAATATCGTAATCCTTGGCTGGTATAAATAATTAGTATCGAGAGCGGAGCGATATTGTAATCCATGGGTAGTATAAATACATGTATTTGACTACCGAGAGTTGAGAATTTAACAATCTACAGTTTAGGGTGTAGTTATATGTATTTTTTGTCATATATATAAATCACAATCTTCCAAACAATAGCAACTTTACATGTACTTAGTCTCTAGATAAGGGATTACCATATTGTATCCACTACTCCTCCTTAACCACTATATGGATTTTCAAAAAAGAAAAAAAATCATGATTTTCCATAAAATAGCTGTGCACAGGCTCTGGATGAAGAGGGGGTCCCTTGTATCCACAACTCTTTAACTACTAAATGGAATTTCATAAATCTTTCACATATTCTGTGTTCCTGGGTGACCGAGTGGTTAAAGTTGCTGCCTCATGACCACTAGCCTATTACCGCTGTCATGGATTCGTGTTCTGCTCGCCCTGCTTCATGTGTTAAGGTTCACGACGCCTTCCTAAGAGGGGGTTTGACCAGTCAGCTGGATAGCTTTTATTTAAGTGTTTCGCTGCTGATTGTCTCAATATCCATGGGGAGGGTTGAGATCTAGAAAACTATAGTTTAACCCCGCCACATTTTTGTACCTGCCCCATTCCAGGACTCAGATGTTTAGCTTTGTTTTTGTGTCATTTTTGTACGACGGGTAGAGTAAATATTAATGTTATATTGTTTGTAGCCAAATTGTCCACATTCCCTGTTTGTCTTTTCATTTTAAGCTTCTCTCCCCAGTAAGTCTGGTAGTCACGATCTAGCTGAAAAATTGCTGAAAATGACGATGAACTCCAAAAATCCAGTCCCACCCTCAACACATTCTTAGTATGAGGTATAGTTATGCACCATACACGATACATTTATTTCTTCCATAATTCAAGCATGAAAAATAGCATTTTGCATGTACTTAGGCTCAGGTGAGCCAATATATTGTCATTTTCTGGATGTAGGGGACAAGGATAAAGACTATAGTGTTGAAAGTACGCCTGAAAATGCACAAAGTCTGTAACAGTCCACCGACCCATGATGGTGGCCGTAAAACTTTTAGAGTGATGTTCTTAGTTTCGGTTTTTGCTATCCTTGTTTGATCAACATTCCTGTTAAGAGTAGTCCTCTTTCTAGGAAGTCTTTATATTTGTGAACATGCCCTAGAATAATGTATCGACTGTGATACGTATACACCATAAGCAGGTGAGGGAGGAATATTGCTACATGTATTTAGAAATGGAAAGTCTACAGTACGAAAATCAAAATCATCACGTTTGACATATTGATTTTGTTTAAATACATAATGTTATGTTGCTATATACACTCTTAATCACTCTATAATAATAATAATAATTCTACATTTTTTATTCCAATTTATAGAATAGTCCCATATGATTTACTTTACTAAAAGGAGAGAAATTAATATATTTTATAATCATCGAAGAACAGTACCAGAAATGCACACTTCCATAAAAAGATTATTAAGGATGATTATGAGATGGTTGGTTGTTTTATATACGTACTATTTTTCGATTATTTTGTTGAGAATTGAGTACGAGCCGTATCGTGCACAAATAAAATATTTCACAAAGGATGTATACATGTAATGTTGAGAAACATTAATGGGATGAATATTTTGCCTGTAGTTATTTGGGAATAAATAACACTTCATCACAGCAAACGGTACAAGCGTACAAGATCTTATCAATATGGTATTGTTCTTCGATAATTATGAAATACAAATGTATATTGTATCATGTTTTTACGCTGATTGGATCAATTTATTACAGATTACAGACCTTTTTCGTAGACAGCCATGATGACACGATCTCTGTTACTCTCAATGCAGTGAGGTATATATCCAGATCGGCACGATTTTGACGGGTAACTGGAATACTCAGTTGCTTTCGCCAGTGCTTTAGACGATAAACAGTAGCACGTGTCTATCTTTTAATAAAAGAGAAAAAATGTTAAAATAAATCGAGGTGACTAAGTTCAATATATCGCTGTAAAATGAACATTAAGAACGCTGTTCTATTTTGTACTTATATTTATTCTGTAGCATTAACGTAAGAAACTGGTGTTCAAGATCTTTGGTATAGGTAATGGTTTTAGTATTCCTGTGATAAATTTCACATTTTTGCAAAAATGTACTTAACAAGGGTCTTTGTCTCTACCAATGTGACAATTTTTGGCCATAATTTAGGAAAGAGACTGCCAGTTTGCATATTGAATTTTACACAAGTAACCTGACATGTGTACTGTTTGATCTAACAGAAGTCTCTTATTATTTATGGAGATTTATAGTGTCCTTTTAGATACGTAATATTAATTATTTTTGTTTGTCTGGATGTTTTATTTTGGTTTTATCTAGTGTTCGATCTGTAGTTTTGTTGTTTATCCAAGTTTGTTTTCTTCAAATTACTTTTGCGGAAAAAACTATTGTAAAATTTCATTTAAATTTTTTTATTTTATATCTTATTTACTTTATTTCAAACAATTTGTTTTACCAAACAGAATTATTAAATTATTTAACTGAATCATATTATTTGACGGACAGCAGTCAAGTCAATGGTGTTTTTGTTTTGCAGATTTTTTTTAAATTCCTTCAATATTGGTCTGTAAGATCTAAAATGTTCTAAAATAATAAGACGTAGTCATCATTTACATCTTAAATTTCCAGGTGAACAGGAGATAATAGACAACAAACACCAACAAACCAGCTTAAAACTTAAACTTTCCCCTATAACTTGATACAGAGGGTTTACTGCATCCACGAATTTATGAAAAAATTGCGACAATTTTAGTTGTCCAGTTGAAAACTTCCCATTTTTCTGTAGCAACAAGCTTGTCATCTCTACGTATGCGATCTGCATATCGCAGTCGAAACGATATTCTAGAGGGTGTTCTAGTTTTCAGAATTTTCTTGACAGGGGTTGCTACTACTAAAACAACGTTATCAAACGCTTAAAACAGAAACATTCTTCGATTATTTTATGGTCGACATCACGAATTGGTCCATAAATACTGAATTTCCGTGTTGAATTTACTGTTGGCATGTTTCCAGTATTTATGTCTCTATTCACTAATTGTGCAGGTTTTAAAAATTGGGATTTCATGACGGCTGCTGCATGCAGAGCAGAAGTTTACCTTATCGACGCACCTGTTCTTTCTCCCAGTTTGTGTTGTAACCCGTGTTCACTACAATTTTTGAATATAGACTGGCTGTATCTCTTGAGTTTGATTTTTTATCATTCATTAGTATTCTGCTGTCGCCCTAAAACCGCATAAACATGAAAAAAACGCTGCTGTTGTAGCGGGATAGCAACATGACGTTATCCTTAGCAACTGCTGTTATTTCTGTACCACCTCTGTCTTAGTTACACTGGTATACCGGATAACCACATTTAATCAAATACAGGTAATCGGGTGTGATTTCAGATAACATCCTATATTCCTTTGAATTTCTTTTATTTAGAAAATTGAAGTGAGCCAGAGTCACTCATCTGGCTATTAATGTCGAATCGTCGATAGGTTCTTCTCGATGAGACTGTCGAACAAGATTTCAATGAAATTCAAAAGTCAATACATGTATAAACTACGTATGACGAGATTGAACAATTTTCTTTCAGCGTTCATAGTAATGATACATTATACCTTAGTAAGATTAAATATTCCATATTTCTGGTACGAATGTGAAATTTAAGCGAAAAAATCATTTTTATTGTATTAAATCTATTATGGTAATGTTAATTTATAATTGAATATTCCTGTGGAATTCGTTTGTTCAAACAGTTTAAATATTGTTAATCATTATTACCAGAATGCTTTTTCGCAACATACTTGTACATAATGTTTCAAAACACAATATTCACAAACCTGGAGTCCTATAAATGGCCAGTGATATACCGAACAAAACTTGATACAATGCATGAACTGAGTTTCGTTATTAACTTTTGTACTGTTGATAATATAGCGGTTTGCAATCCCGTAGTATTTCCCTGGAAAGAATAGAGTTGTTTAAATAAAAATAAAAGAAATATTTTATGTTACAATTCATGAAACATGACATTCTGCATTGCCCATTATACGACAATACCCCCATCAAAGCTATAGAAAAACAGTACTTTAACAGGTGTTACATGACAGTTTTCTTGAGGAATAAGTGGGTCACGCAGTCATATCACGGTCACCACTTATTCATCTGCAGGTAAAAATACCTCGAGCGATCTGCAGTGGTCAACGCAAGAATTTTACGCCTTTTTGTTTGCATTGGCTATTCATGAACTTCAGAACATTCCCTTAGTTATATACATTTTTTATTATTTCCTCACAAACGGTGAATAGTTGTCTCCCTTTAACAATTTTGCATTGCAAAAAAGTACTCTTCCCCAGATTTTTAACTTTTAGCAGCGCTAATTAATTGTCTCGATAAGATCTTAATTTTGATATATTAAAAAAATCTTCAAATTGCTTAACAAACCGTGATTATCATTT
>JAOXYI010181891.1:0-11305 GCA_028566495.1 Lithophaga antillarum | reverse complement strand
AATGAAGATAAATCTGGTGGTTGATGGGTCTAAATACCTATCTTGCTGGTTAATGAAGATAATCTGGTGGTTGATGAGTGTAAATACCTATCTTGCTGGTTAATGAAGATAAATCTGGTGATAAATGGGTGTAAATACAAATGTTGCTGGTTAATGAAGATAATTCTTGTGGTTAATGGGTGTAAATACCTATCTTGCTGGTTAATGAAGATAAATCTGGTGCTAAATGCATGTAAATACCTATGTTGCTGGTTAATGAAGATAAACCTGGTGGTAAATGAGTGTAAATACCAATGTTGCTGGTCAATGACGATACATCTGGTAGTTAATGAGTGTAAATACCAATGTTGATGGTTAATGAACAATAAATGTGATGGATAATGAAGTGCCAGTATCTATCTGTTGGTTAATGACTATAGCTACCTATTGCCTGGTTGATAAACAAATCTACAAAATGGAGTTTATTCAATTTTATATTCAACCAAGTCCAGCTTTTCACATTTTAGGAAGTATTATAGAGTCAAAGTGATAAAAATGCATCACCTTGGAAACATCATATTACTTGCTGAGTTGTTGAGGAAGTAATAAGCTGTTAGCCTGGAGTCCTGATACATGTACTGATACTGGTAGTAATCACTAACATACAGATGTTTTCAGAATTGGAAGAAAATCATAAAATATTCATATTTCATGTCTTCAAAATTACAGTACAACTTTTATCTTGGATAGCACTAAACCTTGATAAAAGCAGAAACTCTCAAACATTTTGTATCAGAATCACTAACATAGGGCCTGGTTTATAAATTATTACACAAATAAAGATCAATATACAGTCAAATATATAGATGTATGTCTGTTAAAGCATCCTGTGATCACTAAAAAATAGAAAAGTATGGTCAAAATTGCCACATTTCAGATGTTAAAAAATTGCTGCTGTGCCAGAGTTCCATTGTAAAGTCTATATATATTTTTTTGGATTTGAAGAGTTAAGAAGATGGAATTGACATGTATGAATCAAAGCACATTCTCATAAGGCTATATTTTAAGGCCAAAAATATTTAACAAATATTTTTGAAAGAGCTTGAATCTCATGGAAGGTCTACCTGTGAAAATAATTTAAATAACTTGATAACTAAATATCTGAAATATTTAGTAGTTTTTACTACTATTTTAGACTTGCTCATACAATAAATTCTCATAAATAACAAAGCAGAAGCATCTGTAAATTAATAAAGCTATTGAAGAAGTTATGTTTTAACAGATGAGGCAGTAAAAGCATTCATATTTATGCCATTTGTAAAATTGAAGCATTAATATTGAATGATAAAATTATCAGCATTAAGGGTTGTTGAATCATTTTATTCATGGCAATTTCTCATAGGCAGAACATTTGAACAGCTTTGCTTGGTGTTTTCCTGTATGTCAGTCATCGGTTTAAGCTCATGAATTTTAAGTATATGGGTAATTAATGAACTGTCAGTCTTACAGTCTATTTTCATTCCAAATCTTGTCTTATGTATATAAAAGGTTACTTATTTCTGTTTTAGTTGCATAAAATGGTAATATTGAATTGTGGGAGATAAGAGGTTTTAAATTCACCAATCTGTGATTGCCAGTCTGTCCGTGATAAGATCAAGGAGTCGTGATTACTTTGTAATGAAGGAAGTAATAGTGGTCAAAATGTTGATTTCTCAGGACTACTGAAATTGACGATTACTGACTACAATATTGAGTTATATTGTACTTTCTGTATGTAGTTGTATGTAGGTCTGTCTGGTGGTAATTGAATTCTAAGGTTAATGACTTGTCTTTTGACAATAAAAAGGATGGACACAGGATGGCCATGTAATAATAGTATCTTATGATTACACATAGAATGAACAGACACAGAATATTTAATTTTGATAATGCTTTTATCCAGTGTGTTGAACAGAAAAATCTGAAATAATTCAAAATCTTTTTTCTATGTTCCTCACACTGGCAGATCCAGAGGGGCGTTCCGGGAGTTGGAACCCCCTTTTATCAGAAAATTTTGTCAAATAAAGGTAAAAAATGGTACGTTTTGGTGGTTAAACCCCTTTTTCGTTACATTTCTTTCGTTATCTGGGTGGAACCCCCTTTCCCAAAATTTTCCGGGTCTGCCTCATGAGTGGTACATGTATTCATTGATAATTTTGCATGTAAATCCCTAGCAAAGGATGATTATTTTAAAGGTAAATAAATAAATGATTTTATTTTTCAGGGCCAGAAATCATGGGTTGAAAGAACATTTCTAAAGCGAGAGTGTACAAAGTTTATACCTAGTCCCAAAGACTCGGCAAAGTAAGTAATCAGAATCGCTCTGTACTGTGTGTATGGAGATAACCAAGCAGGCAGCTAGCTGTATTTTATGTCATGAGCGACAGAAACAAGGTCACCTAATAATGTTCTCATAAGTGGAAGTAGACTGATTATGTCAGACAGAACCCAATGGAGAAGGGGGACGGTAACTTCTAGATAATGTGCTGCTAAAATAGATTCTATTCTCAACCCAACCTATATGGGAATAGATCACCTATGAGGCAAAAAATATGTGAATATCCCCAGAAATTCATCTATGAACCAGAAAAGATCCCCAATTTTTAAGTGTGAATTTTTTTTCACAGAAAAAAAAACAAAAAAAAAACAACACATTATTTATTTAACTGTGACAAAAACAGAAATTTGGATCAGACAAATAATTGTTTTTACCAGAATAATGGTGGAAAATATATAAATATGCAGGCATTTTCTAGTCTCAGAAATATAAGAACTCAGAGGTCCAGCTGGTCGCTCCTACCAAAATATTTTCTGATTTAACTGCCGTCCTTGAAAGACAGAACTCAGAGTAATTATTATGTATTAAAATAAAATTTCAAATGTGTTAAAAAGTAATAATAATAACTGAAAAAAAGAAATGTAAGCATATGTAGCATTACAACAATCCCATGAGGAAAATTTGAGACAAATATATTTGTGAAAGAACTGGAAGTAAATGCTCAATTAGTTTCAAATGGAAAATGATTTATTATGCTTGCTTTAGAAAAAATCACTCTCTCAGGAATTACAATAGCTTGTGTATATGTACTATAATGACAAAATATCTTATGGTAAGAAACAATTGTAAGGAAAGTCTGGCATTTTTATCACAGCGAAACTTGGCTGTGTCAAGGACAAGGGGACCTGAAATTTATTTTTGGAGAAACAACAATTTTGAAATCATTATTAGTGTTCATGGATTTTATAGTTCATTCAAATGGCAGCGAAATGTAATATCTATATAGAACTGTAAAGAAACACTTTGTAGTCCACAGATTTAATATTGATCAAACCTGTGACTTTCTCCCAAACAACAAAAATTGGATGCTCTCTAATTTAAATATTTTTGCAGTATTCTTATACCAGTATGTGCAGAGATGGTTGAAAGTATCTTTAATGTTGTAAGCACACTGATACCAAACAGTGTAACTGATAAGCTTTCTGTTTTTCACATGAAGCAAAATTTTGCCTTGTTTTACAATGCAGAAAATTCTTGAAACATTCAATTAAGTAGTTGGTATATACCGGTATACTGAAAGAAGTTTGATCAAGTGTAGGTAAAATAAACTGATATTCAGTTATTTGTGTAAAAATTCCAACAGGGAACATACTTTATATAATTGTAGTCCAAAAAACCATTTACAAAACGTTTCGGCCACTGGCCTTCATCAGTTGTAACTTTTCTCTTTCCTCACTACATGGTAGAATATTTCACTACAGTCATAATCTAAGATGTGTACATACAGAGTCTTGGTAAGGTAATGACGTCACAGTATACTGACGTCATAATATGCTGACGTCACAATATGTTCTTTGTGATGAAAATCTAAAGGTAGAGTTCTGTTGAAAATTGACAGTCACTCTTGATATTCACACCAAATGGTTTTACAGTGTTAAGTCTTTGTATCCACTGGGACTCTACATAACGTCTATAACTGGTTGACTTATCGTACACTTGCTCAAGAACCTGAACTGTCATATCATGTATACAGTGGTCCATCTGGTTGAAATGTTCAGCTACAGATTTTTCTCTATTATGGTCAATGTCTGCTAAGTGTTCTTTTATCCTTTCATTCAGTGATCTCTCTGTTTCACCTACATATACAAATTTTTCACATTTCTTACAGTGCAGTCCATATACTAAGTTGACAAGTTGACACCCATGGATGTTGTTCTTCATGTTGAAAATTCTATCTTGCATGATGATCTCTTTATCCTCCCTCAATATTTTACATACTTTACATTTACCTTTACATACTGTTAGTATATTGTTGTTTCCCATGTTTTTTGAAATTTTGTTGAGTTTTCCATGTACAATGATATCTGCTAGGTTTCTGTCTCTTCTGTAGGCTATTATTGGTGGTTCTGGGAAAATTTCTTTCAGTGTATCACAGTTGTGTAGAATATTCATTCTGCTTTTCACGATCTGATGTACATCTGGTAATAGATCAGTATATGTCATTACTAGTGGTACACGCTCTGTTGTTACATTTTCTCTTGGTTTTCTTCGTAATAAATCCTTTCTGTTTAAGTTATCTGCTTTTCTAAGTTGATTTTCAATAAATTTTCCATTGTAACCTCTTTTTCGTAATTGTTGTTTTAGTTCCTTTCTATGTTTCACATAGTCCTTTTCATTCTCACATATTCTTCTTAGGCGTAATGCTAATCCATACGGTATAGCCTTTTTCACATTCTGTGGGTGGCATGACTTAGTATGAACATAGATGTGCTTGTCTGTTGGTTTGCTATAAAGGTCTGTTGTTATTCGCCCGTCTTTCAATTTGACTAGTGTGTCCAGGAATTCGATTTGATTGTTGTTCCATCTTAGTTCTACTTTTATATTGTCATTGATGGAGTTTGCAAAGTTGTGAAATTCTTTCAGCTTCTTTACTCCATGCGTCCAAATCCCAAATCCGTCATCAATAAACCGTTTGTAAAACAAAGGTTTATCACTAAATTTTTGTAGTTCCTTATCCCACTGTCTCATATAGGTACATGCAAAGTTTCTCCCTAGTCTTGATCCTATTGCTACTCCCTCATTTTGTAAAAAGTTTTTATTTAAGAATTTGAAGTTATTTCCTTCCAGTACCAATCTTATCATTTCCATGACGTCTTTAGTTGGAATATTTTTTGTTTTCCTTGAATTTAATGCCTTTTCACATGCTGTTAGTCCGTCTTCTCTTGGAATAGATGGATAAAGTTTAACTACATCAAAACAAAACAAAATGCTATTTTCTGGCAATGGCTGCTTGACTTTTGAAAGTTTGTTCAAGAAATCTGTAGTGTCCCTAATATAACTTGGTGTGTTGTTGACATATGTTTCTAATTCCTTTTCAGCTATTTCTGCAATTCTTTCTGTTGCTGTCCCAATTCCATTTACAATTGTTCTATAAGGTTTATTTTCTTTGTGAATTTTTGGATTACCCTTTAGTTTAGCAGGTCTTGGGTGTTTTGGTATTAGGTAAGTTTTCATTTCATCAGTGATAGTTCCCTCATTATGCATTCGGTTCACCAGTGACTTTACTTTCTTCATTATTTCACTAGTTTTGTCTACTTCTGTCTCAGTATAAGTATCGCAGCTCTTTATCTCCTCTTCCAATTTTCCAAAATATTCTTCTCTGTCTACAATCACTATCCCCGATCCTTTATCAGCTGGTCTTATAACTATACTATCATCATTCAGGATATTTTTAAGAGCTTTTTCTTCACGTGTTGTTAGATTCATAGTTTTTCTTTGCTTCAACCCATTCAAGATGTCTCCTTTTACAACCTCTATGTATGTGTCAAGCCAAATGTTCTTTCCAGCCTTTGGTGTGAAGTTTTTGTTTTTACGACGAGCCTGTTTTCCAATTTCTCTTTTATCACACGTTTCTTCATTGTTGAAAAAATGTTCTTTTAGTCTCATTCTTCTTTCCCATTCTGTCAAATCAGCCAGAACTTTTCCGATGTTAATTTTCTTCTGTGTAGGAATGAATGAAAGCCCTTTTGATAAAAGTAAGATGTGATCTTCTGTTATGCTTATCTTCGACAAATTAGTAACTGGACAACTGTCATTAATCTGTGCCTTACTTTGTACTGTTTCACTAGCTTTCTGAGATTGTTCTTGTGTCTTATCATTTTCTTCTCTGTCATTAGTAGGAATGTCCTTTTTAGGGGAGTTCCATCAAACCAGTCAATATCATTGGTTGTTATTTGTTCATTGGAACCAACTTTCTGAGTTTTGAACATATACTGTGGTTGAATTTGATTACATATACATTTTTTTCTTGAATCTGATCAGGTTGAAATGATCATACGCATGTTCAATAGCTATCCATTTTTTATCTTTGGTGTTACTGTGTAATGGAGAATGTGTTACCCATGTCCATTTCCCTTGTATGTTAGTCCTCACATAAATTGTACATTCATATCTTTCACTAACAGCAGTAATTTCAGCCTCGGTTGCCCATGATTCTGGTCTTCCATCTGTCATAGTTTGACGATACATGTATAAGTTAAAGTCTTCATCTATTAATGGTAAAAATCTTTCTCTGTGTTCTTTCATATATTTAACTGTTTCCTGTCTGATTGTGTTATGTCGGTTTTCTGTTCCAAATAGAAACTTACTTATGCATCTGTACATACAGTTTCCATCTCCTCTGACTTTCTCTCTAAACAATTCATCATTCCTGATAGATCCATTGTTATCTGACAGTCTCTGTAAATTCTGTTTCTCTATTTCTTTACTGCAGTTGCAATTATAGTCCATTTTAACATTTTTCATGTTGTTCTTCTTCAAGCGTTTTGTGTTGTCATATTTCTCTTTGTTGTCTTTCAACAATTTCCTTGCCTCCATCTTGATCTTATGGTAGTAGTCCACATCTGTGTCACACAGTTTACGAGCTAGTTCATTTATTTCAAATCCAGTTTCATCTATTTTCTTTTCACACGCTTTAATGGATAAGTCAATTAACTTCATTGATGCATCTTGAAGTATTTTCTTGCTTTTGTCAATTATTTCAGGTCCAGTGTCTAAGTTAAATTTTCATTTTAGTTGAAATCCTTTGGGGATTATATTGTCTCTGATGCAGGAGTTTAAAAAGTCCAAATGTGAAATATATCTCACCTTCTTGTCTGTTAAAACAATATTGTAAAAATATTAAAAAAAATATTGTAAAAATATTATTGTAAAATATACAGTTTACCAGGTCACCTTGAAAGGCTACAGTAAACTGCTATCACAGCTGCTAAATGTTTGACTGACCAAATAACAAATCGATAGAATTTGATCGACCATATTATCTGAAGCCATAAAGAAAACAAGAAAAAATAATGGAAAAAGAACAAAATTCGATATTGAAATTGAAATTTCCTCGTTTCTAGTATATCCCTGACCACTTGTGTCAAATTCGATATAAATGTCTTAAATGAAACAAAAGAAGCCGTACATTGTATCTGTTTCTAGATCTCTAATTCCTCTAGTACATAAATTAAATTCACTATGAAAACTGGATAGATTACTCTCTCTCTCTGTGTGTGTGTGTGTGTGTGTGAAACTGAATGATTTGACTTCTTTGTTTGTTTTTCACAAGATTCTGATGGAATTCTTTCTCATAAGAAAGTATAAATCGGCTAGCAGAGGAGCAAAATAAATTGATTTATACAATTTTTTAATGAACAGTTCCTCTTTAACCACAGAAAAATATTTGTTAAGGTTATAATTGACAGTTCTGTCATGAAACAGTTGAACCCACAATATATACTTCTCTATATCGACTTTAGCGGCGATTCGGCATCCAGTACGAAAAATGCATCACTATTTTTCTTAAAAAAACCGGGATATCCATGGAAACGACTTGCAATTAGCCAGAACATCATACTTTCTGCTAGTTAGATTAACAGAATGAATTTTTAGAAATGCAACATCACTATGGGAACGTCATTGTTCTAAACGTTTCTGATTGGACATGATCTCATTTGCAAGGACGCCTGAGCTTGCGGAACGTCATTTACGAGGATGGCAGTTAAATTTCTGAAACGATCCATTCCGATCTATCTCAAGTTATTTCGTCACGCACTCACAGTAATAAACTTACAAACAGAAACAAGGTTGTTTGCAGCTTTGTTTATGAAAACTACAACATAAATGTCACAAAAAATGTGAAAAAACAGGTTTAAATCTGACATTCAAATTTGGGATTCTGACGGATAAATAAAGATCTGATAGATTTTATTCCCTATGCTAACAGTGTGTGTGTCCAGTTCAACCTTTTTTGTCTCTCTCATCTTGGCCCGATATGACATCATGGACATATTCTTCATCGGAATCCATCATAATTTTAAATTGTAATACCAGTTGATATTTTGAATGAGCAAGGTATCACACTATCTTACAGTAAATGATTTTTGAATTCATAGTGATTTAATCCTGTAACGATACACAGAGTATAAAGAACCTAAAAGTTATTTTATAATAATATTAATCTTTTTTTCCATAACTGTAATAGAATTGTTTACACTGAACATGCTGAATGGCGAAAAAAACATGACCAAATGCAGAATCAAATATTATAAAATTTACAAGAAACTATATAGTAACTGCGTTTTAGTAGCAATTTCATCACATACATACTCTCGAGTATTAATTGGCCTTGAGAAACCAAATAAATCTTTGACTTTAAGAAAAGAAAAAGAACTCCAGGAGATTCACAAAATGGATACGTTAGACGGAAATGGCTTAAAACAAAAAGGATACTTTATTTACATTACTTATAGACTGTCAAAAAAGTTGAATTACAACCAACGTTTTCTCCGCTCTTGTTCAACGTATTATTTTCGTTCAATTCACCGTCTTTCATTCCAAAATTTCCGAAATTTTCTTCTGATCTTTTTAACTTTTCCGCATTTGTTATTTAGTAGTCTGCACAGTAGTACTGTATATTGCTTGATTAATGGTTTCTCAACGCCATCTCAACAATATTGCAACGATAACAACTAACACATAAACAAAGTAAAAACATGTGTAGAATAACAAAATAATGTAAAAATTAGTTGGATAAATAGGACGAAAGTTCAATTTATAATAGTGGTAAAACAAAGCATTTCATATCACTGGAAAAATGAACTGAAAAAGAATGCCTGAAGAGTAAAGCTTTAAGAATATATACATTGTATAATTTTTTTTCAATAATTTATAACGTAGTCGCCAGCAACAGTATTAAATGCATCAGAAATTAATAGAGAATTGTAGTGTAGAGACAGTTGTCCTTGAGTGGGGCTTTGTAATTATTTCTGTGGGTATGAAAAGGCTTACCTATAGAAGGTTGAAATTTGTTTTCCACCTGATTGGGCCAATCTCTTTACCAAAAATTTAAAGTACAGTTCAAAAATTAAAATCACAGGAAGGAGTTATTATAGTAGAATTAGAAATAAGATCGTCTAAAAGCAGTTTCTTCTTCCTGAGTCACGATTGTGTTCCGTGGAAACATATCCAAAGAAAGAGAATTTCTTTACCAAAAATTTATAATATTTATCTTATAGAATTTTTTACATTAGAGGATTTCTAATCTTTGTGTTTTCAATTTACAAAATTCAAGAAAGAGAGTAAAGGTATATAATGTATATAAATTTTATTTTGTCACAGGAAGCAACAAATTTTAAGACCAAGATGATTGCTCTAGCTTCAGCTGTGATGATAGAGCTAGTAAGTAGGAGAACGAGAAATACAAGTAATTGTTCATAGACCCGTGCAGAACCAACTTTATTTCCGTATTTCGAACCATCTGTATAAAGTGGAATAATCTTGTTTTGAGAATTTATTTCAGCAAAATGCTGCTGGGTAAAAAATTTACTCGTTTCTGACTTGTTATGTTTTGTTAGGTCATACATAAATTTAGATTTTGGCAGTTTCCACCGATGGATTTTGGAAATTTCTACCAGAGAATCTAAATCAAATATCAATAAAATTAATTACGATAAAAATTCCAAGTACTGGAAATTTTTATTATCATTTCACATAAAGGATTGAAATATTTTCGTAATATACTGGAGACCAAGGTTAATTCTTCGGTTTTTGAGCGACTATTTATTTGCTTCTACATACAAACTTTCGATACGGCATTTTCAAAAGCCGCGAAAAGCGGAGCTTCTGATGATGCGAAACATCATAATTCCTTGGACAACGATATACTAACTTTGATCCCACAATAGATTTAGGTCAATTAATAAAATAGTATCGATCTGAACACAGTTTGTGCTAGATACTACATTTAATTTCAAGTTCTTTTAAGCACGTAGCTTCAAACACTTTGATATGGCTAAAGCATATCAGTTTACTATAAACAACTAAACCAAAAAAATATTTTCTTTCACCATTTTATTTAAAATTTTGCATAAACTGAGTGTTTCTTTCGTTTATTACAAAAGTATATCCCGGCTGTCTTTGAATTTGAGATTTTAAATTCGTTTTCAGACCCCCATTTCTCAAATTCATAAGAAAATGATGACGTTGTAAATGTATTCCAAAATTATTCATTTTTTTGGCCCTGTAACATATCAAGAATTCATCATCAGAGAGGTACCCATTATTGTTGTTTAGCAAAACTAACGCTCAACGAGGTAACCAATAACATACCTCCAGGGAGAACACTCAGCCCTAGAAGACGGGAGTGACTGAAAACATAAAGTGTCGGTAGAAATTGGGGTTTATTGTAAAGAAGAAGTAGACTACATGTATATAAAAATACCATAAAACAGAAACAGTTTATGAAACTAGCAGTTGTTTTTGCATTAGCTGAGTTTTGATGTAACATATTTTAGTTCTGTTATAATATGCATGTAATAAGAGTGCAAATCAAGCAGTGTTATTGAGGCATTTTTTATGCTTATAAAAAATGTCCAATTTAATAGGACGGCCAGCCGAATTCAGGCTGTTCATATGGATCCAGCCGTAACCATAAATTTCAGGCCATTCAAATGGGCAAGGTCTTACAATTTTGGAGCGCTCGTTTTATGAGATGAACTCATAATCATGTCAATCTATTATAGTTGGAGTTAAGCTAAACGAAATCGTACGGTAAAAATATTTTACTTAAAGATGTTAATACGTGTAGTTCTATGGTACTGTAGAATACAAAACGCTGAACAGTAATATCAAAACTGCAGAATTAGCTACTGTATCAACAACAAAACGTATGTTTCGTAATAAAATAATTATCCCAGATTTAGAAAGTATATATAATGTCAATCGGCTAATGACTTGTATTCCATT
>JAOXYI010181781.1:0-11306 GCA_028566495.1 Lithophaga antillarum | reverse complement strand
GATTTTACGTCCCCATCCGACGGACGTTGGTTGTGTATTTATGATCCCGTACAACCGGCGGACATTCCGTTTAGGAGGGATTTTACCCCGCAAGGTGGAGAACCTGGGACCCATTTCTATACCCCAGGTACTCTCGGAGAGTGGTGTATAAATCGTCCATGCACCAACAAGGGTAATCCTCTTGGTCAAGTTATGTTAAGCACCAAAAAGGTAATAGGTCAATATTTTAATTAACATGTAGATTGTCAAATAGGCATGTCTTGCAAACCCAGGGCCCTGAGGGAAATTAAAAAAAAGGTATTAAAAGAAAATTCGTACGACAATAACTGCATAAAAATCATTATTTTTTTCGACGAAAACTCCTTCATGGAACCTGTTCAATATATCTCAGGAAATACCAAGAACGCAAGATTTTGCATGAAAAAGTTCTCAGCTTATGAGGGCCAAAAACCCGCCTTTCATTTTCTGCCTCCTATTAAACAGGGTCCAACTTACGGCCCTGCTGTCTTTCGTTTCCTTTGATTTGTAATTGTCACATGGACATTCGACATTATTTTCAAATTGCTCTCTTATAAGCATAATAGGCGGGATTTTAAATAAAGATGGACTATACCCTTTATATAGCATTGTTCGGATTTGACGTGGAAAACGAACATTTAAACATATTCAGTACATACGGAGAAAGCGACAGTCTCGTGCAGATTAATGTTTTTGTACTACTGTACATTAAATTCCTGCTGATCCTTTTTCTTATTGAAGTTTTTATTAAACTAGTCCCCGGAGCTCGGACCTCATGAACCCTTGTGCCTTTATTGGTACAATTTTGAATATCCATGTCATTAGAATGCTTCAAGATGCTATTGCATTTCTATTACTCACACTTAAAGAGATGATTTTTTCAAAGGTGTACCCATAGAAACTTATGTAAAACCCTCGACCACAGGGATAGGGCCTCATGGACACTTGGTCCCCATTTATAATATTTAAATAAACATGTCACAATAATGATTCATGCGAAATATTATTGCATTTCTGCTGGTACTTAAACATTTTCAACATATTTTCAAACTTTTCATTATGGAGCTTAGACACACATTTTCAACCAATTAGAGGCCTCGGCAAACATCTTAGATTGCCAGGAGGACTGCCGGATATAATTTTGAAAGAGGACTAGGCAGCGACCATTCCAGCCAAAATTTGTTCAAATTTGCCCAGTCGTTCTGGAGAAGAAGATACAATGTAAAGTTTAAGGACGATGGACGCAAATGATGGCAAAAACTAACAAGGTTTTCAACTAGATCGACTTAAAGAGGTCTTTACACATAGTGATCTGTAGTTTATTTCTCCCTTAGGTACGTCCCTGTGGTAGGATATACTGTAGTAGTAGGTGAGTCCTCGTGTTATGTTTTGAGGGTTTATCTTCCTCAAAGCATAGGTAACCTTAAATGGATTTGGCACTACTTTTTGGACTTTTGGTTTTTCAGTGCTGTTCAACTTCTGGTTTTGTTTGGATTCCCAAAGTTTTTGCCCCGAGCGTCACTGACGACACTTAAATAGACAAAACGCGCGTTTGGCGCACCAAATTAATATCGGTATCGTTGATCGTTATGTCACATGAAAATATTTGTTCTGTACATTCGATGTTTAAAATTTTATGTGTTTACGTATGTTTACGTAGTTAACATATCTTTCATTAACATTTGCTACGATGCGACTTCAAGGTCATATATCTCTTCGAAAGCAACCTTGTCATGACTTAAAGAAGACAACGAAATCATGCAGCACAAACGGATCCAAGAGAAGGAAAAACAAGCAGAATTGCACATCATGAGGTATAATGCTTCTTGCAACAGGATACAGGATCTTTTTTGATTAAAAAATGATCTTAATCAGCGTTAAATCGGTATCATACGTTTATATTACTATATATCTGATCAGAAAATATGTGTTGGTTAACCTTGTAGTAGTCCGCATGTAAAAAACGAACTCGAGAAATAGATAACGGTAAAATGGTTCTGATGTTCGATTCCAAAACAATAGAAAATTCCGCGTCGAGGACGATTCGGCATTTGTCAACACTGTATATTTGCATAAATGACATGAAAAATTATTACCCTGCTGTAACATAAAGGACATGAACAATTATTACCCTGGTGTAACATAAAGGATCCTTAGTATAATTTCAAACTTAATTTGTCAAATTTACTTTATATAAAAAATATCTAATATACATATTTCAATTTTAGAGCAGTTGTTTCAACCATAACTGCATTCCTGTGGTAAAAGTGTCGGAATTATTTTGAGTACGATTAAACGGTATTCTAAAAGTTATAGAAGCTTAAAATGAGCATTCCACTTCAAAAATGTTAGCCCTAAACTTATCTGAACTCCCTTTTGTACTTATGCATCCTATATACAGATTTCCTGATGCTGATAACGAGAGACATTTTGGATGTATAATTCCTATGTCTCTTGTCTTGAAGAAACTTATCAAGTGTCCTTCACTATTCAGTATATGAAGAGTGCTGGTAACTATATCAGTTACAATAACACATTGTGACCTAGTGGTTATTAACTCTGCTGGTTTGAATGGCTGGTTACATTTGTTAATGTCAGGATGTCCGGAATAGATGTTGATTACATCCCCTTCTTCTGCTAATGTTACGACTCGACCGTTGCCATTTATAGATGTTCTGTCCACCACACAAATGTTATTATTACAAGTACTTGTGATATTATGTATATATGTAAATATTGGTTTATAGTTTTTATCGAATTCATACTGAACCGTTTTTTTCCCCTTCTCATTTAGTACAACCACAATTCGATGTCCTGTGGCGGGAATGGCGCACCAACGAGACAATGCTCCAACTAATAATTTACCGTCTCTGGTTACATGTACAGCTGATATTCTTAGAGGGGTCACATGATATATAGAGCTTGTCAGTTTTTCTATTCTTCGGAAAGTAGAACTAGTCAATTTCTTCAGCCGAAAACTACCTGTGGATAGCAGAATCTCTTTGGAGTTGACAACCACTAGGCCAAAAACGGGAACGTTAAAACTTGACAGAACCTTCATGTTTTCACCGTCAGGTTTTACTTTCTTCAGGACTTTTAACGGCTGATTAACAGCTATATACAATGAACCATCTGAGCATGCTGACATATAATGGACATTTCTAAGAGGTGTTGTATACTTCTTTAAAACTTTGAACTCAAACCTGATTAGCTCTTGTTTTAGAGTACTGGTAGGTTCATTCTTTAAAATATTTGACGGAGTTATCACTTCTGAGAAAAACTTTCGAATGGAGCTGACCTCCAGGTTTTTGAGCTCGTTGTCTTCGTCTAATCTTCGAATTCCTTGAAATTGAAAATATTGTCAGCATTGATGGAGATAAGCGTAAAATTTACTTGCTTGTTATCTTCATCTCTTAAGTTTCCAAGTCCGTCAATTTCCTTAGAAGAACTTTTCTAAATCCTTACAGTCTATTATACTCTCTGCTTTGCTGTTTCTTTCCTCAAGTTCTCTTCTAAGTTCGTTGACTTGCTGCTTTTCTCCTTCAATGACCTGCACAATTGTATTCAATTTGAGGTCTAGATCATTTATGAATATATCTGAATTTTTATTCATTTCTCTTTCCATTTCCAAAAATTTCATTTTAAGAAGACGAATCTTCTGCTTGGTCTTACTATATTTTGAATTTGTCACTTCCTTTTTCTCGTTCAAATTTTCTTCTGCTTTTTTCAGTTCATTTATATTCCTAGTTATACTCATGTTTGCGTTTCTTAATTCGTTTATTTTAATACTATATTCGTCTTTGACATCAAGAAGATTATGGTCGCTATGGGATTTCGTTAAACAGCTTTGACAAAGCAGTCGGTTACATGTTTTACACAAAAAGCAGCAGACTTGTTCAGAGTGTTGTTGACATTTAATTTTACTAAAATCAATTGCATTTACATTCGAATCCATCCCTTCACTACCCGTAGATATATAATACATCGCTCAATGCAATGGATAGGACACAACTGACTTTTCTTCACAAAACTGGCAAGACTGGTAAATGTTCATTTTGTATAGACATATGCAAAACACAATAAAATGATTGCACAAACTCATGATAAACACATGATATCATTACCTTCACTTTGTTATAACAGAAAGATAAATTACATCATATGATATAATGTATGGATGGTCAGTCGTGTAAAATAAACAATAGATTTAACATATGTACCGTGTAACTGGTAATTTTCTGTATGTTCTCGGGAGCTGGAGAAACGCGGAAAATCTGTCTTTATATATAAAAAAGCACGTCAACTCGCGTTTCCGCGAATAGTATCCACAGCGAATAATTTACATGCCTGTTTGATATATATGTTTAAAACTGACTTAAATTAGACAAACAAACAAACAAACAAACAAAAAATAGGACAGTAAAATAATAATGAAACAACAATAAAATCAGGTGTGAAAAACAAAACTAACAAGATTAACAAAGGTGAGAAAATTAAAGGAACATTTAGTATCTTCTGACACGTTAATATAAAACGATTAAAAAATTCTGAATAGACATTAAAAAGAAAAAGAACATTCTTAAGAGCAAAGAAAGACAAGCAAACATGAATATGGAAAACGGAGGCGTGCATGAAAATAAGGAAATATACCAACGAAATATATAGTAGTTTTAAACAATAAGTGGCTTTCATCTTTCCATTTGTGTGTAAATGATTTCTCAGTTCAAGGCATTTGTTTTCAGCAGTTAAAAGGTGGGAAATTTTGGTACCCAGGGAACATCTGTAGTTTGTTTGGTTTCAGTCTATTAAGTTAATTTTGTTCTTTGCAACCGTGTAATTTCACAATCGATATTATTGTTATTTGTGTTAAATAAAAGACAAGTTAAATTTGATATGAAGGTCCGAGAATTATGCCATTCGAGTTAATGATTTTTTTTCCGGATTTCCTTTTGTTTGTTTTTTTTTGGAGGGGGGGTCAGCAAATTACATTTTGTACTTTAAAATCCATTTGGAGATTTTATGTGTACAGTTGTCTTTTGATGCATTTCATTAATACGTCTTCCCTTTATATTCTCTCTTTCAATAATCCTTATACTTCTATTACAGAATATTTTCAGTTTCTCATTTAGACTAGTACTTTCTTGAAACTTTGAACCCAAATAAATCATAACTTGGTGCAGTATCATGAATGAAAATAGCCACTGACTGACCTTGATCTTTAGGTTAAGGTCAGATCTGTAATATTTTTTGCAGCATGTCAATTTGATTTGAATATGTGTTGTTTTTATAACTTATCCACAAAGGTGAACTGGTATATACTGTTACCCATATTTCTTAGTCCGGGTGAAATATTTTCTTCGCTCATGATGCATAAATCAATACCAAAAAAAAAAAAAAAAAAAAAAAAGAAAAAGAAAAAGGAAAGAAGACTTGCTAGATATCCTGAAAACGGAGGGGAGAAATGTGTTTTAAATCACTAAAACAATTCTTCCAAGTTAAATGCAAATTAGCAATCCTGACATATAACATTTGATTTGATATTACTGGAATAAAAACTGTTGTGATTTTTACAGGATTGACCCAGGAGTCAACATGAAATCAGTCAAATATACAAAAATGTTTAAATTGTGTTGTCAATAATTTTTTGAGCACAGTGTCAAAATAGGATGACTTTTATTCAACTCACTTTCCCGTTCAGTTGTCTTGTATTGGATGTTTACACATCAGCTGGAAATTTTGCAGATTGATTTTTAAAAATTAAGAAAAATCTGTTTTCTGCAAAAAGTTGACGTAATATTGGTTTAGTCCAAATTGGGCTTAAATAGCAAAGAAACTTGGTAATGTTTTAATGTCGAGTATTTTGTTTCGTTATCCCAGTTTACACTAACAGGTGAAGACAACAATGATTATTCAACGTCTCCCTGTCAGAACTACATTACAAAATGATCAGATGGTAATAAACAATCAAGATGATACTTTAAACAGTAAAAAAGCTTGGATTCTATTTGGCACGGCAATAGAGATGCATCTGCAAAAATACTAGCAACTTTTGTTGTTACTGGGCGATACTTAGAATACAAAGAACCTTTCAGAATTTCCAAGACTATGCATGCGACACAAATTTTGTTCCTTACAGAGAACTCATTTTACTACCGTCGATGATTAAAATTTAATCTGTATATTATAGTCATGTTCATACCAAATATTACTAAATTTTCGTTGATGCTTTGTTACAACTCTATTTGCGTTTAACAACGCTATCTGCAATAATATTGCAAATAGCTTACACTAACTGCAATAAAGCAAACTGTTGCACATAGCGTCGCTATGGTAGATATTGGCATTATATGCAATAACAAATATCGAAAAATGAACACGACGAAAAAAGCAGTACCTACATAGTATGTGAACGTATATATTATTACTGTTCTCTGTTGGTTTCTTTAAATAGATAAATGTTATGTAATAGCAAGTTCAGCTTACGCCGGAAATACCATGCAGATATTAATTTAAACAAAACATTGAAATGGATCGAGCACAAGTTATCTCAACTTATGAAGCCCTCTCCTATAATACAATTTACATATATTAACATTTTTGACATGTTCAATACAAATAATTAACAATCGTTGCAATAATATTAAAAGTATCTTCAATTTTCAATTACATGTATGAAAGATATGGAATAAAATGAAAAAAGTGAAATAAAAACTAATACAAATGTATATAAGTATATGTATAAAACTGCGCATATTCAGGGTTTCTGAAATTATATGAGCTGAAAGGTGTGTAATTTGATTGTTTCACGCTTTTTTTCCCTCCAATAATTTTGATATGCAAAGATCTTAAATATTTTAGTCTTGTATCGCTTCTAAAGTTTCTTTATCAGCAGTCCTCTCTGCTGTTGTGTTTGATTATGAAATACAGTTTCTCTCATGTTTATGTACAACTACGAATAATGTTTACCTTTTTTTCGAATTCATATATGCAATGATACGAAAGTTTTCCTTACGGACCAGTTGTTCTGGTGACAGTTATCAAAAATTCGAATAAAAGGAACGGTCATTAGATTACATATTGACTGCTACACTTAATAAGCGGTCATCTTCCGTGTTGTTTAAACCAACTAATTTTCGCGTTACGTATGCTCGCGACTTTTCATGCATAAACTAAATTTCGAAGGTTTGAGTCTACGAATGGTGCAGACTCACATACATATAGCAGAAAGAAGAAAATATTATTTAACATATCAGTGATAGACCAGGTATTGTTGATATGTCTATTTCGCCCAAAAATTGTTACCGGAATACTATAATGCATGTTTTCTTTGATCTATTTCAGTATAGAAAAAACAACCGTGGTTTGGTTCGGTATAAACCGACACCACTGTTTGTGTACTGGTTTCAAGTCGTCATATACAGACTTACATTTATTTATTTTTTCTTTTTGTTTGTTTTGTTAAATGACAGTCTAAATGCAACTACTTAGCTGCGATTTAGGTCAAAAAATGAACGTTTCGGTTAAAGAAGATATTGCACATAGTGGACTGTTGTTACATCATGTTCTTGGCATATGTACAAGCACAACGTTATTTGCAATATTATTGAAAATAGCGTACGCTATGTGCAATAATTATTGCAAATAACGTCAATGTTGCAAATAGCGTTAAAAAATAACGCTATCTGCAATTATTGCATATAGCGCACGCTATTTGCAATATTCTTGCAGACAGCGTTGTTATTGCAAATAGAGTTGTAACAATTGCTTTTAAGAACAGATTTAAAGTATATTTTTTCTGCCTGAAGTCTTTATTAAACTGATCCCCGGAGTCCTGATGAACCCTTGTGTCTTTAATTCTACAGTTTTTAATATCCATGTTATGTTGATGTTTCTAAATGCTATATCATTTTTTATTACTTATAATTAACGAGGTGATAATCAATGGTGTTCCCACGGAAGTTTTATGTGAATCCTTGGAGTCCTCATTGGGAAAATGATGCTTCAAGCAAAATATTGTTGTTTCCCTGGCTGGTATTTGCGAACATAATTAAACTTTTGAACATATTTTAAAGTTTTGATTATGGAGCTTAGACAAACATTTTCAACCAATTACAGCCCTCGGCAAACATCTAGAACTGTCAAGTGGACTTCCTGATAAAATTTTGAAAGGGGACTAGCCAGGAACCATTCCACCTAAATTTTATTTAGATTGGCTCAACGGTTCTAATATCAAAAGTATGTATACCATAATCAGTTCGAATGAGTCCATTGAAGATGACAGATCTGAGTGTACAAATAGCTGGGATTGCATGTACTCCTTAATGAAGAGAGACCAGGTGCGTCGACAGTGTAAACATCTCCTGATATGCATGCATCACCCGTCATGCAACCCAAAATCATATCCTGATTGATTGATTGATTGATTATTGTTTAACATCCGGCGAGCAATATTTCAGCTTTATTCAGGACGAGAACAAATTAATCAATACTCAGTAATTAAACGGGGAATGGGACAGACCATTCTGTGGAATAAAAACACTGAACTCAAAAACCCTTGACCTGGGAAATGATTTTTGTTTTGTTTTTTTTTGGGTGGGTGGGTGAAGGTGTATGCACTGATGTTTATAAATTCACGCTGAACCAGCCGTTAATTATGTCTCTGCATGAACTGTCAACAGTTTTAGTCTTTTAATATTTTTCGTATCTTCGTAATCTTCTGAAAAGTTGCAATCGTTCATATTATGAAAGTCCCAGATCAATGTAATTGAAACAGATCAAAACAATCATGTAGAAAGACCACCTAATTGCTTTACTGATCAAGATCGAAATCAAGATCACAAAAAATGTCAAAATACATTAGCCTTTTAAAAAAAGCAACAGAAAAAAGGGAATCTAAAGAAAAGGCTGAACAGAAGATATAATAATTTTGTGGAAGGGGACGAGGGTCTGGTTTGGACCTTTGACTTCTTTATTTTTTCCCGAAAATAAAAAACCCATCACATTCGTACATCTTATCACTATTTTTAAGGTAAAACTTGCTATGTAAAACTTCGGTAAGTCTTTTTGTAATTCATTTCTCGAATGAATACGTTGATTGACTTGTGACAATTACTAGTAAATATCAAACTTCCAAAAAAACGCAAATTGAGCTCACAATGATGTCGTTTATTGATAGACAGATTTTGTGCATACAGTGACCAATCAGAACCAAGAATACATATTTTGATTATTTTAACACGCCTTTTCTGTTGACAGTTTGTGAATGACGTTGATCAACCAGAAATAAGTTCCTCACACAAACCATTTAAGTTGCACGCGATCTGTCAGACGACACAATTTGTGTGTCTATCAACAACATTGTTGTATTTCTTGATCTATCGAAAGGTAGAAAGTCCACACTCAATTAGCCGCGAGTGTAATCTGGCCTCAGATGTTGTTGTTTTTACTATTTAACAAAATTGTTAGTAATTGCAGTAATTTTACAAGACTATCAAAGAACTAAACTTGGAGATAAAACTTTACCAAAGTGAATAAAGAATGAATTGTACGTCACAGTGATATATTTTTTTTGATGGGAGCCTGACAGACTCCCAAAGATGCATCTCGCCAAGTCACATGACTCTAGGTCATTTAGTATTTGTGAACTTAATCTTAATGTGAAATGTCAGCAAAAAAGTCAATGAAGCATGAAATTTATATGAATAGTGACTTTTTTTGGTGGGAGACTGACAGACTCCTAAAGATGCACTCCCTTACCAAGCTACTTGACTGTATGCCACTTAATATATGAGAGCTAAACTTAAGTATAAAACTTAATTAAAGTCAATGAAGCATGAAATGAAGGTCATGTTTATCTATTTATGGTGGGAGGCTACCAAGTTACATGACTGTATGTCACTTAGTATGCAAAAACTGAACTCTATGTAAAACAAAGTAAACTAGTCAAAGGTGCATCGCTAAAGTGAAGCTAATCCCCTCGCCTCATGTGTAAATCATACAAGATGCATCCTCTGACTAAACATTGCTAATCTATAACTTGTAGTATCCTAGATCCACACCTTAACACAAAAACCTAACCCAAGACATTCATGCGTAAAATGCGGTGACCCAATTGTGGTCTGATTCTTTGGTACAATCCAAAATGTATGCACAGATGAATTATCATTGCTCTATGACTTGTAGTAGCCAAGATCCTGACCTTAACGCAAAACTTAACCGGAGTTACTCATGCTTAAAATGTAGGTCAGCAGTAACCCAAATATGGTCTGATTTTTCGGTACAACCCAAACTGTATCCACAGATGAAATATTATTGCTCTATGGCTTGTAGTATCCAAGATCTTGACCTTAACTAGAGTCACGGACATACAGACGAAAGGGCGAAACGCTATATCCCCACGCCAACTTCGTTGGGCGAGGGGATAATGAAGCATGAAATGTATGTCATGGTGACCTACGGTATTTCTGGTGGAAGGCTGACAGATTTTCAAAGATGCATCCCCATACCAAGTTACATGACTGTAGGTCACTTAGTAGGCAATAACTGAACTCTACTTAAAACTTAAAGTCAATTAAGCATGAAATGAATATCATGGTAACCTACAGTATTTCTGGTGGAATACTGACATACTTTCAAAGATGCATCCCCATACAAAATTACATGACTGTAGGTCTTTTAGTATAAGAGTACTAAACTTGGACGAAAAACTTAATATATGGAACATGATGACATATTTTTTGTTGGAGGCTGACTGACGCCCAAAGATGCATGCCCATACCAAATTACATGACTATGTAAAACTTGACGCAAGTCAATGAAGCATAAATGTAGGTCTTGGTGAGGCTGGCAGACTCCCAAAGATGCATTCCCGTATCAAGTTACATGATTGTAGGTCACTTATGTGAGAACGAAACTCGGGACCTTCCTCGGGACATAGAATTTAACTGTCAACTGTGAAACTAGATGCAGTTAACCATGGTGTTAAACCTCCAAAGATGCATCTGTACACCAACTTGCATGGTTGTAGGACTATTAGTTTCTGAGAAATGGATACAGACACCCATGCCAAGGATATTCCTATAGTTCAGCCAAAGGGTTCTGACACTAATCATGTGATTTTATGAATAAAACGTCCATTTTCAGACCCAAGGTCAAAATATATTTTTTATCTGATCGCCCGAGGTCACTATATATAATACCCTTATATATAGTGACCTCGGGTGGTCAGATTGAAAAAAAATATTTCGACCTTGGGTCCGAGAATCGACGTTTTATTCACAAAATCACAT
>JAOXYI010181563.1:0-11309 GCA_028566495.1 Lithophaga antillarum | reverse complement strand
CTCAAATCGAGTTTTTCCGAAGTTTTCTTTAAGCTAAAATTTTAGCCTTTATTGAAGAAAACTTGGTAAAAACTTGACAAAAACTAGTTTTGAGAATGATGTGTCATTCTCAAAACAAATATCAGTGTGTTCCTTGTCCATTCGCACGTCCATCCGTCTGTTGAGGTTACGTTTTGCGTTTAGGTCCTTTTAGGTCCTCATATTCAGAATCAGGAGTGCTTTGAACACATGTAGAAATTAGATCATCATGACCTGAGAGTGGCCTAAATTTGTGTGAAAACTGGGTCACAACACTTTCATTGTGGCATTTGATTTTCGTCAGAACTGTGGGTGCTTTAATAGCAGGTATAACCTAACTGAAATATTATCATTACATTGAATATCATGACTATATTAACAATGCTAAGATATTATGAAATATGTCAAAACTTTTGCAACTAGTCAATGTTCACTGTTCAGTCGGCAGATATGGTGTCGTTCCGACGGCTCTTGTTTAGAAACATAGACAGGTAAAAGGACAATTATATCAATTTCAGCCTTATAATTAACATCAACATTGTCGACACTTAGATCAACAATATTTATAACCGGTCCAAGAAAAGTCTTTCCAGTTCGTGTACTCTACAAGTGGTGGCTTATGTTGTCGTCCCGGCTTCAACCTCAGTGCCAGCGTGAATGTTACACTTGGGGCAAATATTTTTTGGACAAGCTTGAAAATAGGCCTATTTTTACTTCCAAGCTGAAACAGGATGAATTAAACTTGTCAGCACATCAAGAACTAATTTAAGCACAGATGTTTCGTATTTCAGTATTTTCAAACTGTTTCTTCTATTTAGAATTGGTCAGTTGTCAAGCAGGGGTTTTGGACAAGTTTCCATAAGAACCTTTTCTTAGATTTGGAATGGAATTAGATGATAAATTGAACTGTTTATTAGGAGATGACAGGCTGATTTAGACACACACACACACACACACACACACACACACAGAGAAAGAAAAAAAAAGTGGATTTCGTAATTTTGGCCAGTAGGAAGAAATGGCTTTTCAATAAGACTCAAAACCCAACCTAGCATTTTGTCAGTGTGAAATCCCTATGGCTTTATTGAAACCTGCTCGTAGACTTCCGAAGCAATCACTTATTTAAGATAAAATAAACATGTTTTTAGAAGATAAATAGAACATTTGTTCGTTTATTTTGTTATTTTTTTCATCTAGCAGGTAGTAACATCATGTCATTGTCAGAAAGACAGTCTGAGGGGTACTTTAGGGATGAACTTGCAGATGATGTTCAATGGAAATTAATCCAGACAAACACGTTCACAAGATGGGTAAATGAACATTTAAAAAAAGTGCAACATACAGTCTCTGATTTGAAGACAGATTTGTCGGATGGACTGAAATTAATAGCATTAGTTGAAGTCTTATCTGGACACAAATTTAGGAATGTTAACAGAAGACCAAATTTCAGAATTCAAAAACTGGAGAACGTGACCAATGTCTTGGAATTTCTAGCATGGGACGAAGGCGTTAGAGTCGTTAATTTAGGTAAGTTACGTTTTATCTACTAGTTAAGTAATAATATTTACTGTTTACAGTCTGACCAGTTTTCAATTGACTACATATAAAGGCCAGACTGACATTAATATTTATATGCTTAAAACATATAATGCCATGTAACGTTAGGTTAAGTACGACAAAGGCTAAATTTGCATTGTGTAGTTTTATTGCTAAGCTTATCAAAAGAATGAGAAAATTACCGAAGAGAATATCCATAAAATTATACATCCAGAGGACCAGACATGGCCATTACCAACAAATCCAAACCAAATCTGGCAGTGAAGAAACTAAAACTAGGATATTACGAACTCCCATAAAAACTGAGAGTGAATCAGGTGCTCCGGAAGGGTAAGCATCTCCCAAGCACGTACACAGACACTCTATAATTTAGATCCATGCAATTCCTTTTTAGCTCACCTGATCGAAAGGGTCATGTTAGCTATTGGCATCACTTTGCGTCCGTCGTTCGTCCGTCCTCCGTCATTCATCCATAAACTTTTTTTCAAACTCTCCTCTGAAACTGCTCAGCTAATTTGAACCAAAGTAGGCAGGGATGATCCTTGGGATGTCCCCTTTCAAAACTGTATCCGTACTCACCAATCAACATGGCCAAAGTTACTGAAAATAGAACATATGGTAAAACAATCACTTAAAAATCTTCTTTTCCAAACATTTTTGGCCCAATTTGAACCAAAGATGACATGAATGATCTTTGGACGGTGCTCTTTGAAATTATATCCAATGACAACGCTCGTTAACCAAGATGGCCGCCATTACTACAAATAGAAAAATATGACCCCCTCCCCAAAAAATCATTTAAAAATTTCCTCTAAAACTGCTTAGCCCATTTGAACCAAAGGTGACAAGACTGATCCTTGGATGCTCCTTTTTTAAAACTGTAGGCGATTATCTTGCCTGCTAACAAGATGGCCACTGTTACTAAAAATAGAATGGATGAAAAAAAAATCATTTAAAAATGTTCTCCTGTAAAACTGCTTAACCAATTTAAGACGAAGGTGACAAGGATGATCCTCTTTCAAAATTGTATCCAATGACCCCGCTTGCTATCCAAAATACAAAGATCTTGCTAGCAACTTCAGGGCCGATTGAAATGAGACTTTTCATGAATGATCTTCGCAAAGTCCTTACCAAGTGTTGTTACGTTTTGTACTGATTGAAAACTCAAGGATCCACTGTATCCTATGAGAAATCTGATAAAAACAACTTCTTTAGAACTACTGTGCCATATAGAAGGAAATTTGGCAGAAATATTGCTTGGAAGATTTTGACCAAGTGTTGTTACAATATGGTGTACTTGGAAATCCAAGATGGCCATAATAGCTTTGATTGTCTAAAACTTCAAAGATCTTCATTTTAGAAACTTTTTGGCTGATGAAACGATACTTGTCTTAGATGTTCCTTGCAAGGTCCTAACTAAGCATTGTTATTTTTTGGACCAAGCGGAAATCCAGGATGGCTGCCACTGGGGGACGTATTTAAACAAAGTTAAATCTTCAGTAGCACTGTGCCAAAAGGAATTAAAGTTTCTAGAAATGTTGCTTGGATGATCCTGCCCATGTGGTGTTACATATTTGGCATGAAACATAACTCTTACATGGAGATTCGGATTTTCACAAATGAAGTCCCCAGATCCAAATCTTCAATGTCCGAAATTTTACATGGGCTAAAATGTGGAAAACATTCAAAAAGTTGTGTAAGAACCAACAGAAATGCAGTAATGTTTGGAAAGAAGACTTATTCGGGTTTATGCAAATGAAGACTCAAGGGTCTAACCCCTGGAATTCGAATTTTCATTCGAACTACTAGCAGAATTTTCAACTTCTAAAAATGGGCCCGTGGGCAATAGAGGCTCAGGTGAGGCTCTAGTTATCGGTATTTAAGTACTGATGTGGACTGTAAAGGGTTAATATTTATACTGTCGAACGTCGGCCGCTCGAAGTCGAATGGCATGCATTTTTAGAACCACTTTTTTTAGCCCCACAATTAATTTGTGTATTATTTTCCGCCAAACACTCGAACATTCCCAGAACTCGGACTGATTTTGACGGTCCCTTCGAGTTTCGACTGCAGTATATTTGATTTCAGATACTGCGGACTGTTCTTACTATATTGTACGTATACAGTTATAACAGTAATGTACATGAATTAGTGTATCAAAAAAATTATACATTATATAAATGTTGAAGAATTACAGACCTGGCTGAAAGATATGTGAGCTAAATCTTCTCCTCTGAAACTGCTTAGCCAACTGGAGCAACCAAAGTTGGCAGGGACGATCCTTTGGACGTCCCCTTTCAAAATCATAAACAATAACCACGCCCACCTACCAACATGACCGCCATTAATAAAAATAGAACACATAGTAAAAAGTTCTTCTTCTGTAAAACTCCCGGGCAAATTTGAACCAAAGGAGACCCTGCCCGCTAACCAAGATGGCCACTGTTACTAAAAATAGGAAATATGACAAAAATTCATTAAAAAAATCTTCTTCTCTAAAACTGCTTGGCTAGTTTGAACCAAAGGTGACAGGGATGATCTTTGGATGGTTCTCTTTCAAAAGTGTATCCAATGACCTCACCCCTAACCATGATGATCGCTTTCAGTAAAAATAGAAAATATGACAAAAAATCATTTAAAAAAACATATTCTTCTCTAAAACTACTTGGCAAATTTGAACCAAAGGTGACAGGGATGATCCTGGGATGGTCCTCTTTCAAAACAGTATCCGAAGACCCTGTCCCATAAATAAGATGACCACTGTTACTAGAAACAGAAAATATGACAATGACAGGAATGATCCTTGGAAGGTCCTCTTTCAAAATTGTATCCGATAAATCCGGCATCTAACCAAGCTGGCCACCGCTACTAATAATAGAAAATATGACAAAAATCATTTAAAACTCTTCTTCTCTAAATCTGCTTTACCAGTTTCATACAAAGGTGACTGCAGTGATCCTTGGAAGGTTCTCTTTCAAAATTGTATCCGATGACATCACCCGCTAACCACAATGGCCACCTAACAAAAATAGAAAATATGACAAAAAATTCAATTTTCTCTTAAACTGCTTGGCCAATTTGGACTATAGGTGAAAGGGATGATCCTTGGATAAATTATATCCGATGACCATATCCGCTTACCAAGATGAGGGCTGTTACTTAAAATAGAATATGCAACCAAAAATCACTGAAAAATGTTCTCCTCTAAAACTGCTTGGCCAGTTTGAACCATAGTTGACAGGGACGATCATAGATGGTACTCTCAAAACTATATCTGACGACTCTACCCATAACAACGATGGCCGCTGTTACTGGAAGTAGAATGACGAAAAGGTCATTTAAAAATCTTCTTCTCTAAAACTACTTGGCCAATATGAATCACAGTTGTATGCAAATGAAGGCCCAAGAGCCCAGAGATATATGACCTGGAGGTCCAAATCTTCAGTGATGAAAATATTCTGAAGTACCAACACTGTTTTCAACTTTTAATGGTCGGACAGTTATGGCCAGGTGAGCTATACCGACTCTAGTTTTCTACAGGTAAAATTGTATTAATTCAGTCAAATTGCGCATGATTTTGATCACGTTTCTCTATAGTATACGATCGTATGATACTCAGCTGTATATTTCTGAGCCACTTACGTTAGTATATTTGTTAATTTCTTATTATAATTCTTTTGTTTTTCCAGTATCGTATTTTGTGATCTTTACATGTACTATCTTTCAGTAAGCTGATGAAATGAATTTCTAAGATGCGATATCTCAGGTATATGTAACTACAGACTCACGAGTTCCTGTTCCGCTCACCTGGTTTTGCAATGACCTCTGTTTGGCTAGAAATTGTAAAGTTCAGTTACAATTTTGAAGAAACATTTCTGTGTTTTTCCAAATTTAAGTATATGCTTAAAGTTTGACCGCTGGATTCAGATTAAAGAAGCTTAGGCAGGGCCTTCATTTAAAGAATATTCATTCAAACTGTGGTCAGAAGCTGCATCTGAAAACTATTTCCTACTGAAGGGGCTCTCAATGGGGATTACCTTTTCCCCCCGAACATAATTTCACACTTTCCCGAATTCACGAGCGTGAAAGATTTTTAGTTGAACTCTTTAAGACAGACCCTTTTCCCGAATTCACGGGTCCCGTTTCTTCAATTTCCCAGGTCACATTCGACGTGGGTCCTTTCCCGCTTACACGTACATTTATTTTGAAGTTCCCGTGTCACGCTTATCAAGAATTAGGAGATCTCGTATAACGCTTAAACCCCACTGAGACCCTCACTGAAGCCTATGTTAATCACTGTACACCTCAGACTTGCACCACATGAACCCTACTGTCTTTACAAATAAGCTTCAAAACCATAGATCATTGCATCAACGTCTGATCAACGCCAAATGAGGAAACTTTTAGGAGTACTGATTATTTCTGCAAAGTTTCACTTCAATTCAGGCAAGAAGAGTTTTGAAATTTCGGGCAATCAGACATTATTTTGGCTTGTGGTGGCTATATTGAATGTTCGATTGTCTTGAAATGAAGACACTTTATAGAGGACTACACATAGATAATTTCTGTAAAGTTGCAGATTCTTTGGTTCCATACATATTTTAAATTTCAGCCAATCAGAAATCATTTCTAAATGTGACAGCCATACTTAAGCCCGATGGAAACGAAATGAGGAGGCTCTGTAGATGACCATCCAATGATCATTTGTATAAAGATTTAGGTCCTAACCCAGTGGTTTCAGACGAGAAGAGTTTTGAAATCTTAGACAATCAGAAACAATTTTGCCCTGTGGAGGCCATTTTGAAAGTCCGGTTGCCACAAAATTAGGAATGTCTTAGAAGGGATTATCTGCGTATCAGTTCAATTCAATCACCGATGTAGTTTCAGACAAGATTTTTTAAAATTCCAGCCAATCATGATCTGAAACTGTTTTGCCCTGTGCCTGTAACATAGTGTTCGTAAAACCTGCATGTTCCTGATTCTAGACAATTGGCGATGTAGCAAGTAGAGAGAGAAGTTAACTGGAAATAGCCATGTGTACCATCTACTGAGAGAGACTGTAAACAGATTATAAACACTCCATATTCTTAACTATATCTATTAATTAAGTGATGGACAATAAGTGCTGATTTGTTAATTAAGTGATAAACAATAACTGCTATACTGATTAATTGTATGTACCATTTAACACAACGCGAGAAATACAGACAGTAAAGTTTTGCTATAATGTAACCATTACTATATATGTGGTCTGTGCGATCGTCGCCGAGATGTTTAACATTCCAGAGCCTGTGAATATAACCTCGTGTTTTTGAGTATTGTGTCAGATCACATTTTGGTTCAGACTTGCCTTGTAACGTTTCTTCGATCTTAGTTTTCTTTTATTGTTCATTGTTGTTTTACTTATGTTTCTTAATTAAAAAATTTCTTAAAAACGTTCTGTGTTCTTAAAGCATTACGTGACATGGCAGCCATATTGAATATTCGATCAACACAAATGAAATATATTGTTAGGAACGATTATCAAAATTTCAGCCAATCAGAAATCACGTTTCACTGTGGCACCCATACGGAATATTCAATCCGTATTAAATGAAGAAACTGTATAGAGGACCATCCACAACTAATTTCTGTCAGGTTTCATTTCAATCAACCTCGTGGTTTCAGAGCTGAAAAGTTAACTGACGACGGATGGTGGAGGAACAACTAACGCCAAGAGACGGCGAAAGCTCACATCGTCTTTGGTCAAGTGAACTGATAAATGGCAAATCCTATGGTCTAAATGTTGCTTATATAGTGCATAAATATTTGTATCGGATGATGAATATTTTAGCATATTCAAATTATTGAAAATTTGCTGTTTTAAAATATTTTTTATTCAATATTCACTCTTTTAGATGTACGTGGTGTTAATTTTGCATATACGTGACAAGACAGCATATTTTCACTATATTTCAGGCAGTACAGACATTGTAGATGGCAATTTAAAGCTCATTCTTGCATTAGTGTGGACTCTCATTTTACACTACTCTGTTTCAATGCCTGCATGGGATGATGAAGGATCCACACCCAAAGAAATACTGCTGAGATGGATACAGAATAAAGTAGAATTAGAGGTCAAGAATTTCCGAAGTGATTGGAATGATGGCAGAACCATTGCTGCACTGGTTAATTCTCTCGGACCAGGTATGTCTTCCATAAGCTGGAATGTTTGGCCTATGTGTTGACATGATTATCCGTCCGTCACGCTGGTTTCCTGACCATAACTTTAGTTTCACTCAACCCTTAGTAACCAAATTTAAATACAGGCTTGTAACAAGTACAGCAAAGATATACATCGATTTTTAGCCAAAAGGTCAAATTAAGTCAGGTCAACGTTACTATATTATTATTGAGGAAGAGTTATAATGTGTTTATACGACCGTAAATTTTTTGCAGTCGTATCTTATTATGGGTCTGTCGTCGGCGTCGTCCGTCTCTAGACAGTTTCGTTTCCGTGAGATAACTTTCGTTTTATTTGGCCGATACTTTTGAAATTTTAACACAATAATTTCTGGTACAAATTTAAGGTTTGGATTGATAATGGAGGTTCTGGCCATACGGTTTCAGAATTAGGGGTGAAAAAGGGGTAAAAATGGCCTTTCATATTTTTTTTATATGGAAAGCTCATTTTTCATCCGGTGTTGATGTAGTTTTTTCATTCAATTCCTTATGAAAATACATTGCGGACTATGCCAACGGATTTTTCGTTTCCTTTACCGTTTTCGAGATTAAAAAGGGTCTTACAGGGGCACTGTTCAAAATTCGTAACATATGTTTTATTTTTCATCCAATTTCGATGAACATTTTTTTAAATATTTGTCTTTGTTGTCTTTGTGAGTGATTTAAGGAAAGGATTTTTCCTATCTTTAATAGTTTTTGAGATACTTAAGAGGTTAAAATTACAAAACTGTGTCATTTTGCTAGGCAGATTTTCTCTATCTTTTATGATAATCCTATTCTGTGATAAATAGGGTCAAATGTGATGGAATTGGCTAAATTGCGCGTTTTTACCTAGGTACGCAGAATGTCTCTTTTTCATCCAATTGAGATGCATTTTTTCATTACATTCATCCGGAAGAGACATGTTAGAAATTTGTCATCAGATTTTCCCTACCTCTTACGGTTTCTGAGATAAATAGGGTGCAATATTGTCGAATGAGCCTAGCTGAGTTCACCTATTTTCTCTTGTCGACTTGCTGCGGTCGTATTATGCTACGTATGTGTAGCTCTTTATTTTTCAGCTGGAAAACGTTGTTGATATTTCAGACTTCAGGTTAAGAAGCAGTAGAATACTAACAGGAACCAGAACAATAATACATTCAATTGACAATACGTTAGAAACCTGTAGAATAATTCAAACATTCGATCGAAAAGAAAAGAAATTAGTCCGAACTCGTGAAATGACCAATCTAAGTGTACATATAGCTGTGATTGCATGAACTCCAGAATGGGTTGAGATTAGGTGCGTCAACAGGAACACACAGATATTTGTTTTGAGAATGACACACCATTCTCAAAACTGTTTCTTATCAAGTTTTCCCCAAGTTTTCTTCAATAAAGGCTAAAATTTTAGATTAAATAAAACTTCGCAAAAACTCGATTTGAGAAAGATGTGTCATTCTCAAAACAAATATCAGTGTGATGTTACTTTTTGCTTTTGTTGAAAATTGTTCAGGGACCATATTCCGTCAAGAAACAGGCACGGATAACGTGTCCCTACCCATTTTCGAAGCCCGCGATGGTGGGGGGAGGGGGCACGGTGCGGTAGGGACAGGGCGTGGCTACAGCTTCCCGTTTTTTGTTGACATAATATAATGCATTTATTTTTATTCCTACGTATGTTCAAACTTTAACCAGGAAGGCGGGAAACTATGTTATGTAATTTGAATCTGTTTTGAAATGTTTGTGTTGATATTTGACTTTTACACTAATTATTATGAAAAATTTTGCAAGCCTTTTGTTTCATAGTAAAGACGAACTAGTCGTGAAAAAGTGGGGTGCGGAGGATAAATGTTGTATATTTCAAACAGGGAGAACAGAACACCAACGCACAATATGTCACTGTAAATTGGATACTAGCGAGCTAAGACCTTGTGCATGAATGTTTCATTTTAATTTAAATCCATTCTGTTCTGCATTTGTCATAAAGTTAATTTTGGCGGTCGTTTCAAATGCCTGATTTTCATCTTAAATTTCGTGCATCTGCCTTCCTCATTCTTTTCCAGAAAGCGTAAACACACGAACTTTGTCCTATATAAATGGTATTATATACACAGGACACTTTAGCAATCCGTCCCAGACAAATAAATGAGCAGTTTGTCTTTTATTGATCAAAAATACACATCCGCGCCAACGTGAGTGCACATGTATTTATCCCCGTACTACTGTAACCGATAATAATACACGGCCTTCCACTCCACTAATCTAACTGGAACTGATTTAAAAAAAAACTTATCTTTTTTGCTATTACATACCTACCGCGCAATACAATCAATGAAAAGTAGTTTTACATCCAAAAACGGTGGTTTCTACGAGGTTGCAATCGTGTTGATGAGCAAATTTTCAATCCGATTTCATTGCATTTGTGCTCACTTTTTTTATGTTGCTGAAAAGGATCCGCGATATCATCCATGTACAAAGAAAAATTTGCGATGGCTCTTAACAATCAGATTATAACAGCTTTTAAACATTATTAGTATTCTGGTAGTTCGGGCAAAATGAAGTAGTCAGTTGTGAAAGAAGACTAAAATCAACCCCAAAAATTCCCGGAAGTTGTGATCAGGTTTCGGGAAAGATGAAAGATGAAAGAAGCTCAATTCTTATAACAACAACAGTCGATTTTCTCTCACGAGAGGAAACGACTAAAATTCATTTCGTATACAGCAATAACGCTTTTTGTTATATGAATGTTGCTGTGCTTCATTCCTATTGGCCAATAGCCCTAGATACGCTTCCTGACATAACGTTATATTCACCGCGCACCTCTGCATGCGAGGTTAATATAACATTCCAAAGCCTTTTGATCGATCTGTTAGAAATTATGCATAAACAATAAACATTCTTAAGTTAATTTATATTTTGATAGTAAAATAAAATTAAATTAAAATTTGTGAAACCTTTCAGATTTCCTTTTCAAATTTATTATTGTAAACATCAAGGTATTCAGATAAAAAAATCACAGATTGTACAAAACTTTTGACAAAAAGTATAAGAAGAAACGATTATAGACTTTTGATGTGGGATAATAAAAAATTATCAACCCTGAAATTGGCAAAAGGCCTCGATGAATATCACATTTCTTGGGTTGATAAATTCTTGTATTAACCCCATCAAAAGTCAATAATTGTATAATATTGTATCGCAACGTAATATTTCCCGCATAGCATAACCAACAGTACGCGTACAATAATTTACAATATTGCACTATTACAATATCTAATCAAGTCATAACGTCACAAATGACAAAAATAAAGTTTTTTTTTGTTTTTTTTTCCTAGCAGTTTTTAAGTTTCAAAACAATAGAAGTATCATTGTACGAATATTGGTGAATATTGTCCCTTTCAGAGTTTAATTGCACCAGCAAGCTCATGCATTGTAAAATTCTCCTCGGGACAACATTTACCAATATTCGTACAATAATCCTGTATCTTGAATACTGTACATTATAATATAAACGTTTAAACAAATTAATT
>JAOXYI010181456.1:0-11310 GCA_028566495.1 Lithophaga antillarum | reverse complement strand
TTTGGGAGAAAATAAAAAGAGCCTTTCCTATTGCTGTATTTTAACAGTTCATTCTGTCATGTGTTATTATTATTTTTTGCAGATTAATTATGTATGTAATGGACTAACGTCATCAAAGGACCAATCGTCCTGAATATAGCTGAAATATTGCTCAGTGAACATTAAACAACAATCAATCAATCAATCAATCAATCATAAGACCAATATTAATTTCAACAGCTCAGTGATTGTTTGAAGGCTCCATAATGAAAAGGTGTATTTGTAGAATAACTCAGTATAAAGCTATTTACATGGAGTTACAATTAAACCTAGATGTGGATCACAATCAAGTTTAAGTTACTTATTTTTTAACTTAGAGGACTTAATAAACCACTGTCATTCAGCAAATAATTGGTACTTTTTTTTCACCAAAGACATGGTAGACCACTGGTTTCAACTGGTACCACACAAGAACCACTCCTGCCACTTGTGCTAGTAAGAATTTAAAGCCATTTAAAATTTGTATATAAATATTTTTATTATTTTTGGCTTCTAAAGTGAAACCATAATTTTAACATATTAACATATTATAATATTAGGTGGGATTTATTGTAACTTCATATATATTACAAATGAATAATAGTTGTATATGAATCTGAATAGCCATGTGAAATAAAAATCTATAATTCTATATACAAATATTTTTGGAATGGCTGTATTAGGAAATTTCAAATTTCCATCCCAAATCTCTTCTCTTATTAAAACCTTGACCATTTGATATTTGCAGCTTGTTATTTATTTTAGAAGTATAAAATATAACAGGAAAGCGATGCCATATATGCTTCAACTTTATTTGGATTGAACCTTGTTAAATTTATGTGTACATTTTTTTTGTTTTGTTACTTTTCCATGTTGTATTCTAACTGAATATTTGAAAATTGATTGACTGATTAATTGAATGGGGGTTAATGTCACTTCGAACAATTTTCTGGCAATTTGTAACAACCAGTTTTATTGATGTAGGAAGCTGGGGTACTCGAAGAGAATCTGTGACCGTGACCTTTGGGAAATAATTAGTGAACTTGATCATATAAAGTACGAATCATGTGCACCATCCAATTTGCAATCCCCTGAAGTCAGATACAAAAGCACACCCTACAGGTAATAGGCTACAGATTTGCACTGGTAGCTATCCAGATCACTCAAACAGTAACACTGCATTATTCGGTTTAGAAACTGATATCATTTATACCTTGTATGAAATCAACAATAAAAATTCAATTTGACCAAATAGCACTATAAACAACACAAGAAAAAGGAAATCGAGATGCAATTTTTGTCTTTTGTCAGAATTTCTAAAATTTCTTCTGGGTGATAAATTCTTTGACATATGTTGCCTGAGAAAACAGCTGCAAATATCAAGTTGTCAAAAATTAAAACAACTAATCTACGCTATAGACTTGTTCTTTTAAATACTGGAGTATTGTTCTGTTTTCTAGGTACAAAATATCGCATATGATATTATAACATAAAATATCAACAAAAACAGTTATCACAGGTATTAAGTATGTAAGTCATTATAATTTTATTTTATTTACAAATTCCTTATGTCATTCATATAGACTATGAAAATTAAGAAATGGAGGTAAAACTTACCCTTGATAAAACCCCTCGAAAAACATTTATGTGCTAACAGCCAAAAATTAAAAAATCTATGAGCTTCACTAAAGAATTTATGTGTTTCTTAATATCACATTGCACATTAAAAGCCAACTGGCCATTTCCACTTCAAAAAAAAAAAAAAAAACATAAATCTCCACAGAAAGCATTTGTATATCACATCACTTAAAATCTATGAATAGTAATATTTGTCTTTATAGGTAAAACAAATTGATGAAGTCTGAAAAATAGGGAAAACGCACCGCATAGAACAGAATGATTAAAAAATTTTACTAATAAAAAACAAATTTATACAATCAAACGATTTTATATTATAACATCTGTTAATCTATTTTTTTTAATAAACAGTTAATATTGGCTTAGTGTATGTTAAAGAAGAATCAGTAGTTGAAAATAGCAATGAAACATTAAAAGCCATAATAAATACAGAAAATACTGTTTTGGTGAACGATGTTTCATAAAATTTTACACTATTACTGCATATAGGTTTGTGGGGAATCTGCATGTTCCCTCCTTTTCCATTCAAATGCTAACAAAGCTTTATGTGAATAAGAATGATTTTAATGACTTAATGATGATTTATTCTTGGAAATGCAAATAACATAAACAGTATGAGTTAAACATCTAACAAACAAAAAGATCCCTATTAATGTTTATAACTTTTTGTAGGAATTGTCCTGATTTTCCGTAATTAGCACTACTCCAACTTCAGAATCATTTATCTAAATCCATCAATCTGACAGTAAAAGTATACTCTGTGAGAACAGCTTCCACATAATTAAAAGAATAAAAACATAAATGTAAACAGCTCTGCTGTGGAATTTGATAATTTGCTTTTTAAATACTGTAAAAGTATCATCTACAAGTAAGAACCATGTTTGATTCTGAACATTGCTTATGTATTCCCAAATACATACAACAGTCTATCACAGCTGACTATTACCCAAGTTTTTTTGTAAATTTTCTTCAAGATCTAATACATAGCAAATCTTAATCATACACATTTACTGCAGAATATAAAAATAATGATATGTTTATAAACTATACCATATCAAAATGTACAAATATTTCTACTGGTCTTTGAAAGTTACAGATTTTTTTAGTAGTAAATATATATTTTTAATACCTCATATTCGGTTCAATAATTATCATATATACTCATTAAAAATGCATGAAATTTTTGGTTTAACATGATCTTCAAACTTTGCATAATCCTTGTATAACACAAGTAACAATATCACGAATGCATACAATTTAAAACATGTTAAATTTTTCTTCCAGTCCTTTGTAGCATACAGTACATTATCAACACACTGCAATAACCATGTACAGAATCAAATTAGTCATTTGCAACTGCATGTCTTTCAGGCATACATGTATCTTCTATTATTGAATAGAAATATTCAGAAAGGTATTTTCTAATATAAATTTTCAAAATAAAATTGTACAATATATTTTTGAAAAAAAATTAATGATAAACAATTTATTAGATATGTTTTATGATTTAGATACTTTGCTTTCTAATTTTTTACACTGCACTGCAGGCACTCAGCTGTATATAACAACCTGAAAACCTGTAATGAATTATTTCAGATTTTTTACAGGACTGTTCATGAATCTTGTTAAATCTAAAAATTCTGCTTTCTGAATACTTCTGTTCTTATCCATATATAAAAATGCTGAATTGAGCCTGAAGGTCATTCAAATGCTTACAATTCCGACATTTGCTGCTAGAGTCTCTATCACATTTGACTTTGATTCAGTTGACAACACAAGGGACATAACTCTACCATGCTGAAGAGAAGACAACTCTTGTGTTTATAGCACCATTGATTTTGTCAGTAGTTTCCCTAGGCAGTTCAAGGTATCCCAGAATGCCAATGTGTTTTGTTTACAGGCACCTACAAAAGACAATAGCAGATTGAAATATAGAGCATAAAAGTCTGAACATTCAGCAATTTTAAGACTGAAAGGATTTCTCCTGGAATTTCTAAGGTACTTTAATTGATACAAAAGTCAGACATACATCATCTTCATTTTTGATAATTCAATTCATAAATGGCCTCTGCCAGTTGTTCCTGGAACTACCTAAGAGGAACTAGAGGCTCATTTGTGCCTGTATTGCTCACCTGGTTGTATTGATTGAATGGATTTTTACGCCATTTTCAACAATTTTTCAGCTCTATCGTGGCTTCCAGTTCTTACTGGGGAGGAAGTCGGAGTATGCGAAGAGAACTCCCAAACTTTGGCAGGAAAACTGGCAATCCATGTTAATTAACGATGGAATTGTGCACACCTCACCCTAAGTAGGGCTATAACTCTCAACCCCAGTGTTGACATGCTGGTGATCAATAGCAGATATAGCTAAATACCTAGACCACTCAGCAACCAAGACCCCAAACCTGGTTATAAACTCATCCACTATCCGAAACTGAATATATGCCCTCCCCTAATCAAAACTGCCTAAAAAGCCCCACTACAGGTTTGCAATCCTGAAGTTTTGATCCAATGGTCATTCATGAACAGACATTGTTTAACTCTCTCTGTTGTTCCTGAGAAGACATTTGAAGGTTTTTTTTTTTTTCTATAAGGGTCACAAAGAAAAATTCTGTCATGGAATGGTTTCATTGAATCGGCACTATGAAAATCTTTAACAGTATTTCGTGTAGAATCCCAATTTTGTTAAACTGTATCCTGCAGTGGTGGCCATCTTAAGATTTTATACTGGAATTAAAAACACACATTTTATAAAGGGCCATCCATTGATCATTCATAAGTAGTTTTGATTTCACTGTTTTTCTTGTTTCTGAAAAGGAGATCTCTGAATGTTTCTGTCACAGATGTCCTATGTCAATCTATGTCCTGTGGGGGCAGCAATCCTGGATTTTTAATATGCACAAAAATTATAATAAATTTAGTAGCGAACCATCAAATGATCATTCAAGAACAGTTTTGGTTAAATTGTTGTTCTTTTTTCTGGTGCTACATTAAACTATGTCCCATGGCAGCCATCTTGGATTTCTGACTGGCATTAAAATTATAAAACTTGGTAGAGTACCATCCCAGGAACATTCATAAACAGTTTTGGTTTAACTGTCTGTACTGTTTCTAAGAAAATCTTTGAAAGTGTTTGCCATAGGGTCCTATGTTAAACTATGTCCCCCAGAGACAGCCATCCTGGATCCTGATTTCCCATAAAATTTTGGCATGAACATTAGACATTGTTTTAATCGTTCTTGTTTCTCAGAAGATGATCTTTGAAAGTTTTTCCCATGGGATCCTATGTTAAACTATCTTCTGCAGCAGCAGCCATCCTTGGATTCAGATTGGCACAAAAATTACAAACTTGGTAAACAACTATCTAAGGAACATCCAAGACCATTTTTGGTTGAATTGTCTCTCTCGTTTCTGAGAAGATCTTTGAATGTTTTTCCCATAGAGTCATATGTTTATTTTATACAAAGTACTTCTCATATACATGCTAGAAGGCCACCTAGAACTTGCCATAAGGTGGAATTTTTTGTTATGTTGAAGGTCTCTCTCAGACTTCAAGATGAACAAAAACCTATACACTTAAACTTTGGTAGCTTGAACTCAAATGGTCTAAACAACATGCATTATTCTACCACATTTTTAGTCCCATCAATTATTTTTGTGAATTATTTTTCACCAAATACCCGAATACTCCCAAAACTCTTAACCAATTACTGCCCTGTGAGATTCCAGTTACTGTTTTTACCTGTACTTATGGGATTTTGTTTCATGTACATTTATATGATTTTCCTTTTATCTAGCATTTTGCGATATCTTTTGCAGTTTCAGATTTTGGATTTGCTACATTTGTCTGATCATGTCATCTGGACGGGAGATACTTTAAATACCAATAGATGTTTGTCATGACCTACCTTCTTCATTGCACTTCTACCACCAAAGTTCCTGATGGCTATCATTAGCTCTTCTCTAGGATCTAATTTTGGTTCATTATGTTTCCGAGATTTACTTTTTGACTTTGGTTTTGTTTGTTCATTTGAACTTGACCCTGTATTCACACTTGATGATTCGTTCCCATTTGGCAAGGCAGGAGCTTGTGGAGCAGGAGGCACATCATTCTGAACTTGTGTTTTCAGTATTTCAGTATTTTGCTCCACATGGTTTCCTATACCAACTGAAGTTTGCTTTTGTGAAAATTTTTCCTCTAAAACTAAATTTTGTGAGGACTGATCGTCCGTATTTGATGAAATTTCTACAGATTGGTCCTCCATACATTTTTGTTGCTGTTGTTGTGCTGACAAGGCCTCCATACTTTGTTGCATTTGTTGTATCATTTGTTGCTGCAGTTGCATTTGACTCTGCAGCTGCTGCTGAAATTGGCGACTGGTGTCGTCTGCTGGAATTGACTGACTTGACAACAGTAGTTTTTTATTTTCTTCAAGTTGTGCCTGCCACATTGAGAACTGCTGTTGTAACTGTTTGTATTGAGCAGCAAGTACTTCCTGATGGTCGACAACATTTGTATCGACCTCAGCCTCCACACCAGAATCATTCACAGATTTTTCTAAATTGCTGTTCATTGATAATTTCCTAATTGAAGAATTCTCTTCTTTCTTATCAGAACTTGAATTCACTGAAAACACAATTTCTGATTTTGATACAATGATGTCTTGATTTAAACTATCATCTTTTGAATTTTCTTCGATATTCACAGAATTATCTAAATTACTTCTTACTGCTGGTAAATTGATCATAGATATGGACTTTTCTTCTAAAACATTTTCCATTTCACCCTCAGAATTAGGAGAAAAACTGAGTTCTGAACATTTAGTTTTTACTTCTCCTTTGTGACCCCGTACAGATCCCGCCTCTGTTAATATACTTCCATCGTCCATTTCAACAGTATGTTCCTTACAAGGAGTTATAAAAACATTGTCATTATTAATTGCAAAACTTGATTTCAGTTCATCTATGGAAGCCACTGTGTGTCTTTTCTCTGGTGTACTTTGATATGTTGGTTTCGGTTTTGGTACAATCTTTTTCTTTTTTCTCATTAATGAAAAGTCAACATTACTCAAATCATCAAATGTCAAGACAAATTCTTCTTTCTCTTTTGGTTTTTCTGGTTCTTTTGGTTTAGTTTCCTCTTTTGGTGTTTTTTTCTCTTCCTTTACAACCTGTGTAACTGGTTTAAGTTCAACGGTAATATTTCGTTTTACTGCTGGTTCATCAATTTTTATAACTGGTTCCTTTTCTGGCACATTAATTTTAGAATCCGAGGGAATATTTTGAACCTTCTGAATGTGTTCCGTTTCAATTTCTGGCTCAACAAGTGGAGGATGTGAAAATGGATAAATTATTTCAACAGTTTCTGTAATCACTTCCTCCTCCTCCTCCTCTTGTTGTTGCTGAATGACATCCTCACTTTCCACTTTTTCAAATTCTACCTCATCAGGAGCTTCCATTTCAGACTGAAACTCAGGTGGTACAGCACTGATTTTGAAATCGTAAGTTATTTCAGAAACCTCACGGTTGGAATCTACACCATTCTGGTCCTTACTTTCCTCTGTTTTAGTTTGTTCAGCGGCTTGTTCAGATTCCATAATATTTTGTGGAACATTTTCCATTTCAAGTGAATCATCGCCATCTTTTGGAAAAATGTATACTGCATCATCAACATTGCTATCTTTTGATGTTTCATCAATTTTCAAATCTTCACTAGCTTTCTGCTTTTTATACAACTCCCCATCAACAGTCATTTCTTTCATTTTTTCAACAAACTGTGCCATTTCTGTTTTGTATGTTGGGTTTTCTGAAAAAAGACAGATGATTATAAGTTGATTAATGACTACTACACACAGTCCATGTTTGTAAATGGTAGTTCTAGTTCATGTCTTTTGGGTGAATGTGGGTACACATGAGATGTTAATTTCACAGCTTTAGGCCACAATAAATTAATTATTAGATTTTCATCCAATTTTTTTCTGAAATAGGGGTGGATGGGTGAATTTTAGTTTTGTTTTTGTTTTTTTTTTTGTCTATTTTGCTGAAAAATTGCCTTAAAATGGAGAAAAATTGGCACATTTTCTTCAAAATCAAAAATAAAATACAAAATTGGTGTTGAAAAATAGGGGTGAGTGGGGATGAAAATCTTATTAATTGTGGCCTTGGTGAATATACACTGAAGTTACATTTCTACATGGTTTCAACTGCTTTTTTGGGGGGAGGGGGAAAGGGAAGGGGTATGCATTTTTGTCTTCAACACAAAGCAAACCTAATTATATCCCCACAGAATTTTCACAAGTAAAGTGTGCAAACAGTATATCACTTTGAGATTTTAACTATGACAAGTAATTGTTGTTAATTACAGAATTTCATTACTTATGCCATTTGGAATTTTTCTTTATGAAGTTCAGGACTTTTGTTAATTTTCTGGCACATTCAACAAGTACATCTGTTTTCTGTGTAGCAAACAGGACTGGGATGTTTCCTACAGTAAGAACTTCAGACATGGGTATATTCTGTCAGTTATACAGGATTTGGGGTGTTTGTGCTGTAATTTGGACATACAGGACTTGGGAATTTTCTGTACACTGCACAATAATGTTATGACAAGGTCAAAGTTGAATTTGTAAAAGTTTAATTTCAACTTTAAAAGTAGACAGAAGACTACTAGTACTTGCTGTCATTTGAGGATGAGTTTGTTTGTAGGGGTATTTAATCTGGCCTAGAAGTCATATCATTTTTTAAACCCCTACACTAAAATTAATGCAAACGATCTTTGGATACATTGATTTGAGTCCATAATTTACACCTCAGAACTAATTTACTCAATATTTTGACACTAATGTTCCCATGATTGGTAGATAAAAGGGTGTTAAGTACAAATTTTGTAGTCCTAAGAAGTTAGATGTGGTTCAACTATTTTGCTTTCCCCAATACTCTTCAAGACCAATTATCTTGTGGCATTAAAAATTATAATAAAATATAATAAATATAGAAATTCTGTCGTGTTGTGATTTATGAAGACGTTGTATCTTTCAAGACAGAAATATTACACCAAAATCTTAGTTAAAATTATAATTTTCAACTGTGAGGAACTATTTTATATGTACCATCGCCCTGATTGTTTGAAATATATCTTCAAGAAAAGTTAACGTTTGAGAAGAAATATCACCTCTTAATAAAGGTTCTCTCTTAAATGAGGTGACAGGAAAGCAAGCACTTTCAACATACAGTGTAATTTATAGACCTGGCAAAAGTTAAACGGGTCAGTGCTAACTAAAGTCAAATTTGTTTATCAGTATTTATCATGCATAGAAAATAAAGAAAATCTTATGTCTAAGAAATCATTGTTAAAAGTAAGTATCACTGAAATGTCATCAAAATGTTAAAAAAAACCTTATAATTCTACTTCTATGTGGAAACCAAATCATTCAAAATTTTATTAAATAATACAATACAAAACCATGAATAACAGGTCACATCACCACAAACAACACAACACAAAATACAATACAACACCGTAAACAACATATCACCACAAACACGTTATGAACTGTAACATTTTAAAACCATCAATTCCTGTTTAAACGGAAGGACTGCAACTAATATTGTGCACAAACATTCCATCAATCTTTACAAATTGATAGTGCAAAAAAGATGAGATTAAATAGTAAATCTAACTCCGTAAATTAAATGAAATGTGCTGTGCAATATGTAAAGTGAAAAATAGTTTTTGAATCAAAAAGATGTACTTTTTTAAACTTCAACACCGAATATCTTCCTTGAATGTATGATATTCCTGTATTTGTTTAATTATAAATAAAATAAAATAAAAGGTTTCTCCATCAAAAAGTAGAAAAGATGTATTTGAATTACAACAACTGAATATCTTCTTAATAAAAACTAAATTTGTTTATTTATCAGGTTCTGATCTCTTTAAAAGGGAAGAGGGAGGGTAGGTATAATTAAAAAAATAATGAGGATCAATATGATGTCTAAACCTTAATGGAACTAAAGCAAAAAATTACCCCCATCCCCCCCAAAAAATTACCAAAAAAAAACAACAAAAAAAGAAAGAAAGAAAGAAAAAAACCCAAAAGATTTGGACTTCTACTTATTAATAGTAAAAGATGTCAAGAAGAATATATGATACTTCTATATGAATTTATATGATCTGCAGATAAGTGGTAGGCAAACGGTGTCCTTGATATGTCAATTCAAAGTTTGAATTAAAGGTGAATTCATGTAGAAATATAAAGTGTACATCCATTCACTGTACAAGTTTATGAGTTGTTCATTCAAATGGACAGTTTTACTTTTTACTATGTCGATATTTTTTTTACAGGTTTTGTGAACATATATTTAAAATCATTGAAATTAAAGTATATCAGTGTCTTTCCCTTGTGCACAGCTGTTGTCGTTGTCTGATTTAACAGAAAATTCACCGACATCATGGGAATCCAAATGTTTTTGACAATTTTATTAATGATGTTATATAGTTCTTATTTTGTTGAGAAAAGTCATTCATACAATAAATATTAACAAAATTACTATAAAATTTCCAATGACAATTATTAATTTTAACGATGTACACAATGCTCCTGCACACATAAAATTCAACAAGGACACTGTTTTCCCACATAAGTAAGAACTGCCCATCCAATGCTAGCCAGAAAAAAAATGGCAATGTATATAAAAAAGATTTTTATGTTAGCAGTGATGAGGCACTATTATGAGATGGTCACTCAGGTATCCCACAATACCTTGTTCTGCCCGCATCACTTCCTCCTCACAGGCAGCAATAGTTCGTTCAAAGTCCAAGCTTACATCATCAACGGTGTTAACTGAACTGATGCTGGTTCGACTTTCTGCTCGGCTATGCACTGTTAGGACAGGAAACAGAGGATATAGCAAACATATACAGATTATATAAGCATAGAACATGCATGCATTTTCCAAGATCTGTCCATTTTGGTTAGGGAAATAAGGAAAGTGCTATTTGATTTTATTTTTTTCCTTAGGGTACAATTAATAGGCACCAAAGACATCACAACTCCTTCCGTGATCAACAAGGACCTTGACTGAAACCTAAACAGGAACTTCATTGTGTATAAATGGAATGCACTAACTATTTTTTTTTTAAAATTATCTTGAAGTAATGTCTACTTGTAATAAGCTAAATGTAATTCTGTTTAGAGTAACCCACAGATAAATGATGAATCCAAGCTGTAGCTAATAACTTAACTCTAATGCTGATTTTTTCTTCTTTTTTTTTCTGTAACTTATTCTTGAACAATTGTCATAGTATCCAAGTTCAATGACAAATTTCAACTCTTTTGCTCAATTGATTTCATATTCTTCTAAGATTTTTTTGTTAAACAACATTCTTTTTGTAATTCATACTTAACAAAAACAAAAAATTTCTTGATGTTTTTTTATTTGTTCTAAAAGCTACTAAGTTTCTATATTTTTTTTCAGGTTTTATGCCTTCACTAAAATATGCCACTATCTCCCAACCACTTTAGAATTCTGAGCTTCTGGTTCATATCCCTTGTCTCCAGAATGCAAAAAAACCTTAAATTTAGGCCAGGTAAAAAAAATTGTTTGGTTCTCAGATAATTAAAATTTAAAAAGTGGGTAGGTAGGTAGGCATTT
>JAOXYI010181455.1:0-18069 GCA_028566495.1 Lithophaga antillarum | reverse complement strand
AGTGTTTATTATGTACGTGAACTGAGAAGTCAGATGTAAGGTCACAATAGATAATGTTGTATCATTTTTCCTATCTTCTTTTTTTTGTTGTACGGAATATTTCGTTGCATTTTTGTGTTCTAAGTTCTATTGACATTATGTATATCATTCTTCCGTCAAAGCTATTATCAATAATGATACGTAATAAACTTGTCAAACAAACATATACGTAATTAATATCATACAATCAAAGTTCCGGTACTGTAGATTCGGAAATCAATGTGGTGATTTTATGAGTGTAATAAAAATGCGATAGTTGATTAAAGCGATTATGAACATTTTTGTCAAGAAATGTACATTCCCAAAACATAAAATTCTAATCAGTGCAACATTTTATTGATGGATCGCATTTTTTCCACAGTTACAAAAATTTCGCATTAATTTCCGTATTTACAGTATTATCTCAGGAGGTGCGTTTTGTTTTGTGGTACACATTTTAAAAAAGGGGGAGTTATACATGTATAACAGTAGATGCGTCCTCGTAGAAAACACATGATTTTAATGAATTAGAATGTAAAGCAATTCTCTAAATAAGAAAAACTCCAGGTTCTGTAGAAGAACAAATAAACAAGAAGAAGACAAGTACAACCACTGACAAACAGGTTTCTGGTTTGCGACACATGAAATAATGAATAGTTTTGAGGGATCTCATTCCCCCCCTTTCCCCATTTTTCCTGAATCAGTGTTGGTACATTTTAAGTACAAACAGAAGAACAGTAAAATAAAGCAATGAAGTCTGTCACTTTGGACCCGAATATCATTTTTTTTCTTAAAAATAACTCTGACATATATATATATATAAGAAAAATCCAACCGAACAAGCAAACAAAAATACTGGAACGTTGTGAAATGACAGCAAAAAATAATTTTGACTCATACAAACATGACCAATATAACGATTCGACTAAATAAAAAAGTGACTCATAATGGATTGCACAATCAATGCTTCCGATGGCGAAAAAAGACTCCTGCATGAAAGGTGAGTGGATAATCAAGTTCGAATGTCAAATCTACACCGTTAATGTGCTCCCCACCCCGAAAAAAAAATTACGAAGGAAGGTAAATCACACATTTCCGAAAAAAAAATTACGAAGGAAGGTAAATCACATATTTAATAATTATCACAGCAGAATGTAAAAACTGTCATTTCGAATTAAAATGTTCCAGTTCCTCCTGGTATGCTGTCAGTTTAATGTCAATTAGACGCCTTCTTCTGATTAAATCCCGTATTTCTTTTTCCAGGAAGTCCTTATAGGACTCCTGGATACGGCTAACTCTGAAGGGTTTTTCCAACGAAGCTCTGTAAAAAATATATTCTAAATTAAAATACCGTACAAAGATACAGAGTGGATCGGAGGTAAAAAAAAAGGTTTGCGGATTTTATAATCGATACACCGACCACTTGATCCATCAGGAAAAAAAAATTAAGTTTTCCGGAAAGCTAAACTTTCGGAGAGCGTATCGTATAGAAAACTGAAATCACCGAATTTCTTTATTCATGCACACTTTCTTTTTTTTTTATTACGAAAAAATTAAAGTAAAATAAAATAGAAAAAAGTGTCTTACATAGACCTTCCCTGGCGCATTTGATAAATAGAAAAGAAAACAGCTTACCTTTTTTCTTGATTGTTTTGATCTTCCTTTTTTAGATATATTGTTCTGAAAAAGAAAACTATTCTAATGTGGCCGATATTCAAATGTTTAAAAGAATGAAAAACAACAACAACACACACTTCTTCTTAATATCTAGGATTTTAGTAATGTACATATCATCTTAATGATTTATAAAACTCCATTACTCTTGCTTTAGCAGCCATATTATCGATAACGGGTTTATAAAATTATATTACTCTTGCTTTCATAGCCATATTATTTATAACGGATTTAAAAAAAATGCATTACGTTTGCTTTAGGATCCATATTAATATGTTAAAAGTAAAAATAACTTACATTGGAGGTTGAATTAAAGACATTTTTTCGTTTTCCTTGTTGACTGACGTCTTGTTTGGAGAAATGCAAGATGAAAAAAAAAAAAAAAAAAGGGCGCACAAATTTCTGATTATTGAAATGAGACCAATCAAAGTTTCTGAAACATCAGTCATATTTACGCGCTAAGAAGTTTGGACATTTTTATTTTACAGTATATGAATTTCTATGGTTTTGTTATCACATTCTTATCACTGACGGCTAGATAGCAGAAACAAAAAAAAATTAAAATGTGAAATGTCCTCTTCATTACTTTTCTGATCATCCGTGGGAAATATGATTACCCTGACACGAATTGACCATTCCAACTTACTGTTATCAAGAGTCCGCCACCTGTTCATTAATAAGCAACTGAAGTCAAAAAAAGGGGTGGACGGTAATGTTTTATTTATATTTCTTGCAATTTTCACTCCCAACCTTTTTTTTGGTAGCTCAGAACTGTTAAACTTTTACTGAACATCATTTTGTTTTTGTCTCGTCATGTACATCTTTCCTCATTTTCTCTTTGGATGCAGGATAAATGACATCTGTATATCGCAAGTGTAAATAGTGCGGAGTTTCATTCGACAAAGAAGAAGAACTCCAATGGCACGAAGAAGCACATAGAGCCATAGCAGAATTAAATGGCGAACCGTTAACACCCCAAGCAGTCAATATTGAAACGGACGAAACATACAGTTGGCCGACAGAATTCGAAGTAAGCGAACCGTCCTCTCAAGAGCTAGATGAAGTTCATAGAGCAATTGCCGAGTTAAACTGGGAACCATGGCCGTCGCATTGCAATAATTATAATTACAATGATACCGAACAGGGTCATGGCGAACCGCTTGGCAAAAGAATCAGGCTTGAGGAAGAACAGATCACTCAGTCAGGATCGGGGACGACTACCGGTGCTACCTCTGATGGGAGTCCAAGAGGTGTAGAAAGTCCGTACATTATAAGAAAGAAAAGCGAAAAAGTGTTTGCAAAAATTCTAGCAAAAGATACTGTTTACGAAAATAAGTTCAATGGCCAATGGAAGGGGGAAAAACTCGTAGACTTACATGATAACTTACACCAAATGTTTGACGACGTTTTGAGCGAAGCAAGGGAGGATCGCGAGATTGACTTAGGGCGTGTAGTGGTACATTCACAGAGCCTGAACAATCCTATTATTGTCCCGTTACAGCCGTGGGGAAATCTCGATTCAAGCCGCATAATGGAAGAAATTTCAAAAGTGTTAAACTCCAATGAAGACATAGCCGTGGACGAGAGTTTACGTGTGACTGTTGGATCGATCGAACTACCGAAAGGCGGAATGAGTAAAAAACATATCACGACATTATTCGGTCCAAACAGCAGTCTGAAAAAAAAAATCAATATTTGAAATACAGAACGACAATACCATGTGTTTAGCAATATCCATCAGCGTATGCTTTCTGAAAACGTGTAAACAAATCAGGGGAGCCAGTTTGCGACAGATCACAGCAAGAGACGGCGCCTTGACTACGGTCGAAAAAATTCTCAAATATAGAACCGTACCACAGTGGTATATGAAAAAGATAAAGGCCAAACAACAAACAACGATGGCGTTGGAACTATGCCAAAAGGCGTTAGTGCCTACGAACAGACTTTTAAATGTCAACGATATTTCCAACTTCGAGGACCTGTTGGACGTCAACATTTTAGTAATTGCTTCCCGCCTAGGGAACAAGTTCATTCGTGTAGTAAACAAGGGCGAAAGGAAAAATATTTATCTATACTTGGTCGAAACGGACGACGTGAAACACTGGCACGGCATCCCGAACATTCAAGGATTTTTCCAGTCAAACTATTTTTGCGAAAAGTGCTTAAAACCGTTCGATAAGAAAAATCGACATTCGTGTGAAACGAGATGTGCAGTCTGTCTAAGTAGCGAATGTCCCGTTACAAACGATAGAATGAGTTGTCGCTTCTGTTATAGAGAATGTCGATCCATCGAGTGTTACCACAGGCATCAACAGACGAGGGAACACAAAGGCAGGGCGATCCTTTCTCAATGCGAACAACAGTACAGATGCCGGAAATGTTTAAGAACACTGAATACCAAAGTACGACCAGAGAGTGTCCACGAATGTGGAGAAATGTTTTGCTCCGTATGTACAGAGGTAAGCATTTCCAAGCGTTAACACTGTTATAAAGACAGGAAAAAATACACACACACACACACAAATTAAACTTTATTTTTCTTCCAATTTTCTTATTATTCATACTTTTATGAGGAAAGAAAGAATAAAAAATTATTTACTTCCATCAAATTAACCCCGTTAAATCGATAACAAAAATACACACAAAAAAAAAAAAATAATAATAATAAAATAACAAGAAAACTATAGGCGCGTGCGCGTCAAGATAGCGAGCCGCGCGCGAATTACGCGCCGATCTTACGGCGCGGGGGCCGCCGCCGCCGCGTACATTAGCTCTTGATATGCTGAATTTTTCTTCTTTTTTTTCAGTATCACGTTGGCACGCACCTGTGCTACCAGAGAGCAATTACGGAAAAGGGTAAAAACGACAAAGTCTTCATATTTTTCGACTTTGAAACCAGGGCGGACGAGAAGATGGAGTGCGAAGCCGGATACAGCCCGTCCGAGAGCAGGTGTGATGAATGTAAAGAAAAAGCTGCGAAATGTTCGTTGTGTAGACTTTGCAAAGAGTGTTTACAATCCACCTGCGGTCTTTACGAACACAAGGTAAATTTCGCCGTCGCACAGACCGTGTGCCCCAAATGCGAAGATATTCCGTTCACAGAAGGAACCCGACGTCATTACTGCGGGAAACGATGCCACGTATGTGGAAAAGTCGACTCTGAAACGAAAACGTTTAAGACCGAACCTTGTCCAAACACGTCTGGATATAGGGAAAGAGTATTCAGAGGTGACGGTGCATTAGTAGATTTCTGCGATCTACTGCTGTCTCCCCAAAGTAAAAACAGTATTGCCATAAGTCATAACGGACGCGCATTCGACATGTTTCCCGTTTTGGAATGTTTACTGACCTTCCACAGCATCAAACCAGACAAGATCATATTCAATTGCTCTAAAATTATGTACATGCACGTAGGCAAGGGACAAAACATCACATTTCTGGATTCGCTTAACTTTCTGCCGATGAAACTGGCCAAGATCCCTGAAGCGTTCGGGTTCGAACATGAATGCATCAAGGGTTACTTTCCCCATTTCTTCAACAAAAAGCCCAACCAGCTATATAGCGGCCCTTACCCCGATAAAATGTTCTACGGTTTCGACTTCATGTCCACCAAAGAGAGGAAAGCCTTTTTGAAATGGTACGAAACGAAAATGAACCAGACATTTCATTTCCAGAAAGAAATGTATACGTACTGTAAGGCAGACGTAGACATACTTCGAAAGGGATGCTTGAAATTCCGAGAGGTGATGTTAAACGTGACAGACTGTGATCCGTATAGGTCGGCAACCATAGCTTCCTGTGCCTCTGCCATATATAAAACATTATTTCTGAAAGAGGAACTAGAAGTCCAATTAACGGATAAAAAATCGGGCAAAGTGTCAAGGCAACCCGTCCGTTATTCCGAGGGCCAAAAGGAACTTTTGCACGGTGGTCAATGGATTAAAGAACCCGATTTTCAACAAGGCAATCCCGACATGTCAATTGGCCCCACAAAATTTTTGCGAAGTCCCATTGCACAGGTACCTTCTGAGGGGTATACCCGAAGAGACAATTTCTCCAAAGCATCAATCGTCTGGTTGGAATGGCTCATGCAAGAATCGAAAGAAAAGGGTGAGCCCAAATTCATCCGACATGCCTTGAATGGCGGAGAAGTCAACTTGCCCGGAACGAAATACAGAGTTGATGGGTACGAAGAAAGAACAGAAAATGGGACAACAACGAAAATTGTGTATGAATTTTTAGGTAAGTCCGAACCTTTTATGAAACAATGTTCGAGCGGTCACTCAGTTAATCATTTTATCAGTTTATCATTACAATCATTTTTTTTTTTAAATTATTTAAAACCCTTCCGTACATACATATACGACTTTCAACAGTAACTTTAAATGTCCTAACGAAAGAATGTAAAGAGAGATAAAAGTACGTTCGTGAAAACAACCAAATGTAAACGATAGGATATTAACCTTTAAGTTTGTGTATGTGTGCGTGTCAATTACTAGTAAATTCAGTACATGTAATTGATACATTCACTTGTCAATACCTGTTGACCCAAATGCGAGTCTAATTTACGGAAATCTGAAGTTTTAAAAGAAAAAAAACAATGCAAAGCTCAAGTATTTTTTTGCATAATTAAAAAAAAAATGTCGCATTCACTTCTGAATTTAAGGTAAATGAAAGTATTATTTTTTTTTTCAACGAGAATTTTTTCGATTCTTTTATTGTAGGTTGCCATTTTCACGGATGTCCCTGCCTAGGAAATTGGGGAAACGAAAGTGCTTGGCCGATCGGTCACACCATGGACGAGTTGTACCGGCTGACAAGAATACGGAAAGAAAAAATTTTAAGCTTAGGGTATCGTGTCATCGAATGTTGGGAACATAAATTCAATCACTTGCGAAGAGCTAATCCCCGACTACAACATCTTTACGACACCATCGACATTACGGATCGCATTCAATTGCGAGAGGCACTGTATGGAGGAAGGACTAATACCTGTAAATTATACTTGAATGCTGGACCAGGAGAACGATTCCAATATTACGATTTCTGTTCGTTGTACCCGTTTATTAATAAAACCTCGAAATATCCGGTTGGTCACCCGGTGATATTAACGACAGGTTTGGGGGATATTTCGGAATACTTCGGTATTGCTAAAGTGAAGATATTGCCCCCCAGGGGCCTGTATCATGCAGTTTTGCCCTGCAGGTCTAACGGAAAGTTGAAATTCCCCCTATGCAGAAAATGTGCAGATTTAGAATACCAACAAGAATGCAAATGTAGCGATTCCGAAAGAGCCATCACGTCTGTATGGTGTACTCCAGAGATCGAACGTGCCGTTTCAAAGGGTTATAAAATTCTGAAGATTTACGAAGTATACCACTTTGAAGAATCGGAACAATACGACCCGACGACGAAAAAAGGAGGACTCTTCAGCCAATTTGTGAATCTGTTCATTCGTCTGAAAACTCAAGCGAGTGATTTCCCTGCTGGTTGCGAAAGCGAGGAGCAAAAGCGTGAATATATACGACGGTTCAAGGAAACAGAGGGCATTGACCTTGTATATGACGAAATACAGAAAAATCCGGCCCTCAGATCACTGGCAAAAATCTGCGTCAACAGCTTCTGGGGGAAATATGCGCAAAGACTCGGGCTGCGGCAAACACGTATGATCGACGACACCGAACCCGAAAAGTTCTTCCAGCTACTTTCCGATCCTAGGAAAAACATCAAAGACTTTCACAGCATCACAAAAGATATGATTCAAGTAGAATGGAACGATGATTCGCATTTCTTGCCGACAGACCGTAAAACAAACATTTTTCTCGCTGCTTTCACAACTTCTTATGCAAGACTTCGTCTGTTCGACGCTTTAGATGTGCTGGGACACAAAGTTGCTTACTTCGATACTGACTCGGTAATATTTGTAACACCCAAGAACTCGGACTTATTATCCAAACTTCCGATTGCCGATAATATGCTTGGGATGCTGACGAATGAGATTTCGCCCGAAATGGGATATATTGAGGAATTTGTCAGTGGCGGTCCAAAGAACTATGCTTACAGGACGACGTCCGGAGTGGAGGTGTGTACAGTTCGTGGATTTACCCTGAACTACACGAATTCCAAACTGATCAATTTCGAAGCAATCAAAGAGATCGTACTGTCGCGCGATCTTGAGAGATCAGTCACAGTTCACAACCCTTGCAAAATTTCGAGATTGGCGAATAAACGCAAACTTTACAACCGGCATGAATCTAAGAAATATAAAATGGTTTTCACTAAAAGACGTATTCTGGAGAACTTTGATATACTCCCATACGGATATTGACTTTCTTCTTGGCACAAGAATAATAATTAAAAAATGCAATACATTTTGGTTATTTTTATTACACAACATATATGTTAATCCTGACATTATATCAATACGTTATCCAGTTTATTGTCTTCTTTGTCTTGCGTCTCTTTTTTTGATTTGCTTGTAGTACGCCTGGAGGTCCTGACAGCGAACTTTTTTGGCGGATAAAGAGACCATCTCCAGATTGTGAACAATATTTGTTCCCGTCGCCTGCCTCTGATTGCATTTCGCAGTCTTCGTCAGAATCGTTGGTTATTTTTTCAGTTGTCTCTCCTGTGGTATCGGTCTGTGTTGACGACGTCGTCTGCAGTGAGGTGGTGGTTTTTCCGTTACCTTCAAGTTGCTTCAGCAGGCAAGAATATTTAGCTTTGAACAATAAAACATGTTCCTGAGCCATGATGCTTTATTTTTGCATCAGGCGTTTTTCTGTCTTTTCAAAAGAGTCACAACGGGTTTCAATAAAAGAGAAATTAATTTTACATGTTTGCCGAGTATCTTCCTCTTGCGTTTCAATCCGATCTCTCTGGCACTTAGCAAACGTATGTCGGATCTGTACGGTTTCAGCTGATTTATATAATCCTTTTTATTTGGAAAGACACCTTGATAGATATTAAGCGATACTTCCGCCAGGGCTTCGCTTTGCTCTTTCGTCATAGATTGTATAATTTGCTTCTGTTGTGTCCTGTTTGCTTCATATAGGAAAATAAGAAATGACGCTTGCGTCCTCATTCGGCGAGACATAGTCGGTAAATGACGGACTTAAATCCCAGAGTGAGGTTTTATTTATGGGTTAAATGGTCTGTACACAATGCATTCTTCCGATGGGAAAATGTTACTGCGCAGTTGGTACAACCGATTTTGATGAGGTGACAAATCTACGAGTAAGTACCCGAAAGGAATGCTTGTAGCTTTTTCAAACGCATCTCTGAAAAATTTGGATTTCCCTGGCATAATTTGAGATCCAAAAGTCATGATCTGCTTTTCGTCTCTCATACTGCGGAATAATATCACATTGTGACAGTTCAAAGAGATGCTTTTTGCAAATTTTCCAGGTGGATAGAGATTTTGTGCAATGTAAATAACACTTATACCGCTATGATGCGCAATTATGGTAAACAGAGTTACAAGGTCAGCTGATTCTGTGATTTTCAACATTAAGTCGTCCAAAACTAAAATAGTATGACCGACACCCTCAGAGTATTGTTGTATATCCTCATTAGATGGCAATCCTTGGTGAAAAACTAAATGGGGGATGTTGTTTTTCATTTGGTCAAAAAGCTCCTGGTAATGCGAATATGCATAGACAATCCTTTCTGGTAGAATCGTGAACATGGCGTTAGCGTTCTCTAAGAGTCGTTTGGTGAACATCGTTTTGCCCGATTGTGAAGGGGCAGCTATTAGGAAATTTGTCGGACTGTGAAATTTTAATATAACGTCACCTTTCGAACAAGACATGCTGTTCTTTATAACGCGATCGGCAGAAATGCTACACTCATGCATGTATTTTCCTTTTATGTACTACATCGAAGATCGATACTACAAGCTTAATGTATGGCTTTTTTTCTTTGTCTTTATTTGGAAGGGGGAGAGGGAAGTGTGTTCTTTTTCTTTGCTTTTGTTTGGATTTGATTTTTAAATAATTCATCCCCCTTGTTTTGTATACAGCCTCGTCTGAATTATATTGATAAAGGTTACGATTAGGAACGTCGGAAGTAAAATCTTTTCATACTCTATTGACTTTGTTTTGTCCGAAAGTGTTTACATGCTTCGGTCACACTATTCCTCTATTTTGGTATTTAAATTAGTGTTGGCAACCCTTGGTACATTACAATAATAACAATATGGCTAAACAAAGCTTGACTGACAATAATTTATTTACAATTTAAGAATGTAGCATGAAAACAAAATACACTTAATAAACATGTTGCATTAAAACAGTCCACATAATTAAATCGTCGTTTTTCTTCAAATTGCCACTAAATGTTTTATAAATATCTTCAATCGAAAATACATGACACAATCTCATTAAAAGAAAATATACGGAAAACAACCCGCATAGATTAGATTGATTCGATTGTATTTGCTTTTCCACGTATTTACAGAAGTTGCTGTTCCGGTCTATAAACTCCGCTATCCGATGTCCGTAATTGTGTGGCGGTTTCCCTAGACTGTCAAAAAATTCCGCATGTGACCTGTCCGTAAACAAAATTGCCATCCAGTGCCCTTTTTCTGGAAACGGTTTGGAATTCACGATTAAAGCGCATGGATAGAAATGTATTTTTTGTGGTAGTGTATCACTTGGAAAGACGCCCAAAAAGTGTTTTTTCACACAGGGAATATCCATAACTGTGACAGTTCTCTCTAACTGTCGGTTGTTCATGGTTGAATGTATTTCACCGTTCTGACTTGATCTATTTGTATAACAGCGGGAAACGTCCCCAGTGCGATTGCTGTCACAGGCTCTGTTAATGCGTTTCCAAACTTCACTTCCAATCTGACATTGCCTCTCCGTATTAGACTAATATACTCCTCTCCGAAGTCACAGGAGTCAAGCGTGTAAGTAAAAATGGAGTAACCATTCCCGAAATCTTCTCTAGAAATGGTAAGTCCACAATTTTTTCCAAATTTTTCACATCAGTCAAATAGACGCTTGAAAGCAGCGATACAGTTTCTGTGGACGATCTACAGCACTGTTCCCGTTGACATACAACGCTATGTCGGTTAGCTGGGAGTGTTGAAAATTTAGAGGGTTCTTTTGATAGCTGCTATTAACGGTGCTTTGCAATACGAAGGCAATTGCGATTTTATTTGGAATTGCCTGGGAAAATATTTGGTCCCATTAAAATTCAGTCGGAAGTTTTCAGTATGGTGTTCATTTTTAACTCACTCCGTGTGATGTAGTAAGACGACAGCGTATTTTCGATTTGTCGAGCGTGATTTAACAGAACAGCCGGGTCGCACTTTATTTTGGCGCACTTGTAGACTATATCTTTTATGACAATTTTGTACGCCGGTTTGGCTTCGCCAGACATCAATACAAACGGTGCACTGGATCGAGTTAATTTCATGTAAATGTCGACACCGTTGATCAAATATTTGTCCAGTTCGTGTATGTCTTCCATTAAATTTCCTTCCAGCTCGAACTCTCTTGACTCTTTTGTAAAACCATAGCGCCTGAGTAAACCAGGATTTCCACCGCCGACCGTGTCTGTAGAATCGAGGACGGATGAGTCTTTAAAGAAGAGCTGGCTTTCTAACAGATTTCTGTTCGTCGCTTCCGCTGGACAAAATGGCCTTCAGATAAGCCTTGTAAGGGTACGTGCTAGTCGTGTTGGCCGATACGAGTGTATTACTTAGGAATACATCATAGCTACTGAATAGAGTCTATAAGCTCAAATTTATAACGGTCACTTTTTCGCCTTTAGCGAGTAGGCTCCCATCCTGCTTCACGATTTGAGCCTTAACGTACAGACGACTTCTCCTCAGGTCCACGTAATTGGGACCGGATCCGGGCACTAAAATCTCGATAGGAGCGTCGTCGGTTATTGACGATATTGGTCTGGCTTGAGTAAAAAAGAATTTTTCAACGGCAACTTGATTTGGTGGTTTGGAAAACAACGACAATTCGGTTGGCTCCCCGATTTCTGTATTTGTCTCGGTCAAATAGGCCATTACTGTTTTCTTTTCCTTTTAAATTCTTGATCCCACACACTCGGGTTTCCGTCGATTTGCAGTTTCCTTTTCCTTGACGATTTCTTCTTGATACTCTTAGTAGTTTTTTGTCGTTTCTTTGCTAATGATTGACTTCTCTGTTTAGTTGTAGACTTCTGGATGTCTTCCTCGAACTGCCGTGTGTCTTTGACTTTTTCCCTTTTATATGCCCAACGAGTTTGACGTGTGGTAAACCTCCATTTTCTTCCGTTTTCAGCTCCGACTTGGCTTGTTGTTCAACTGCTGTGACAGGCGGAACAGTAGATACTTCCGGTGTTTTTCCTCTGTGCGTCTTGACACCGGCATGACGTAATTTTTTTTATATTTATAACCCGTTATTCCTTTTCCTGACTACCTTCTCTTTTTTTATTTTGACAATGTGCTTTGTACGTGTTGTCCGCCATTTTCCCATACAGGACGGACCAGAGCTTTGGGTCGCTTATGTATGTAGTTGACATGATAAGGCAAAATTACACAATGAAAGGAATTTTTTTAAAATGAAGTGTCACAGTCACAGGTCCGTTTAAGAATGAAGCAAGTTGTCCCTGTCTGTCCCTAATATAAACACGAATGTTCTGCAGTTCGTTAATTTTCAAGGGAATGTAGTAAGATACGTCATAGACAGTATTACTGCTTTCCTCGCCGCCTAAATACACGCGTCTTAGTAAAGGTATTTCTAAATCGCCCACAAAGCTTTCTTGACATACATCGGAACATACAAAGATCTCCTTCAGATTAGACTTTTTTGTCCAACTTGTCGTGGTTATTTCAGTCAATGCGAGCATCCAATAACCCTCAAACTGAACTTGCCTCTGTAGTTGAACCCTGAACTCGTAAGGTTTGTTATCGAAAAGATCGGTACTGTCAATTGATGATACCACCATCCGAACGCTCATTTCGACACTGCCGGTGTACTGAAAATGTTGTTGCTTAAATATCTTCAATCGAGGATTTAGGGACCCAAGAGGTGTAACGTTTAGGATCCCATCCAACCCACGTGACAAGGTATTCTTCCTCAGATCCGCGGAGTTTTCGTTTCTTCAGTATCTTGTCTATTTTGTACACACTGTCACTTGTTTTATCCACTTTTTGCAGTTCGAATCGATAGAAGGTCCCACTAATACGGGATCCTAAGATGTCCCTAAGTACATAAATGTCCTGAGAATCGCGATGGTATCGCTTTGCAACGACAAAATATTCGTTGGTCCATTTTTCCTGGTACCCCTTTTCGAACTCGCGTTTTAAATGAGAAATCCTTACTTTATCGCCGATTTTAAATTTATATTTTCTTTTTTTTTTTTTTACGCTTTTTTACATCGTGTTTTAATTCTTTTTCATCGTCCTCCTTCGAATCTTTTTTAGGGAGTTTATTCTTTACTAAATATGAGAGTAATCGTATTTCGTCGGCATTAGCTTTGCTTACAGAAGCGGGAGTTTCGCCATTCAAAGAGCTATGTGGTGTATGGTTGTAATTAAAACCTAAGTCTTGCAAAACCGGCAGATAATTGAAGCTTTCAGTAGCCGTGAAGTAACGATATATTTTAAGTGTCCGGATATAGCGCTCAGCATAACCAGCTTTGGTCTCGTTCTGTGTGTAAATTGTGTAAATCCCTTGGTTTTTCAGGTAGGCTTGCATAAGTCTATTTTTCACTTCCGAGCCTTTATCGAAGCGAAAGGTTTTTGGTCGTCTCCCGTGTGATAAAGCCTTTTTCATACCTTCAACGACAGTTTTACCTTGTTTGTTTTGCAGTGGAACTACGGTTGCAAATCTGGAAAATATGTCGATTAGAACCAGAAGATATCGGACCCCATCGTTGAATGTTGAGATATTCTGCATATCGGCGAGGTCGCCATCCCACATAGAATCTATTGTATCAACCACGACTTTACTACGCTTAAAAGTTCTTCTGACAGGCTTTTGCAAACTGTATGCGTCTTGATTGTTCAAAAATTGTCTTATTTCAGAACGACCAACATTTATTCCATCTTTTTGACTGACTTGATACAACTTTTGTGCACCACTGAAACCGGCAGGATGTTTAGGGTTGTACCATACCCTTTTAAGATAATCCTGGCCGTTCGACATGTTGTAACACAACTAAACCACATAACAGAAACCAAACACTTAAATATAAGTTTCAAAACAAAGAAGAAGCAAACAAAAAAGGGGGAGACAATCCAGAATAACCGTAACAACTTAAGCTAAATAAGACAAAAAAAAATCATTTCAAATACATAACATATCTTTATTTCAGAATAATAACAATATCGCTAAACACTTGTATCCCTCACACTTGGGGCTTCATTTATCTCCCCTCCCCACTTTGCACCCTACACAAATATTATATATTCCTATTGTCTGTATGTCTATTGTTTATTCAGTTATCTAACATGTCACAGCCAAACACATCCACTACTTTGAACGGATTACACTCTTTGCATTTATAAAGAGATTCCTGGTTAGGGTGTTGTGTATATTCACAAATGTCTGCGTTATTCAGCTCCGGCACAAAGTCTCTTATTATGGACATCACATCCTTTAGGGCCTCCCATTGCCTTTTCCTCAGGGAGACCCCTTTTCTTGTAGCGCACATTTCTGTCTGTCCATCCGGAATGAAAAAATGACGCAAGTCAATTGTTCTATAATCGGGATGGACCGATAAATATACTTCCCCACCTATGTGATGCCTCTCTGGCTCCTTCAACTCCCCTGCCAACGCATCTTCCAGGAATTTTGACGCTTTCTCCTTATATGACTCGAGCATTAACCACTCCTCTTTTAGTTGGATAGCATCTATCCCATTGTCTGTACGTGTATCATACTTTCATTATTGTACATCTTTGCTACCACGTACATCTCATCGAAGAGATGCAACATGCATCGCTCCTTGTCCTGCTGACTTGTGGTTATATTTTCAGCTCCCATTCTTAACTGGAAGTAAAAAAATAATAATAAATGAAAAGTCAAACATTGCGTGAAATCTTGTTTTTGTTTTTGTTTTAAATCTATTTCAGTCAAATTTCTTCTATATTCGTTATTATCGGCAATGTATGGAGATTTTACGTTCATTTTTTAAAAGGATGTTTATTGACGGTGTTTAAATATCGGATGTCGTTTCGGTTTTTTTTTGCGATGTTTTTTACATGCTCTGAAGATTTGCTTATTTAAGACCGTTTGAATTTCTTAAACAAAACTTAAACGTTTACAATCCATTAAGCAATATAATTTGAGACCTCAGAAATCGCCACATACGTGTCATTTAAATGTACACAGAAGCATTCTCACCTTTTTTTCTTTTTCTTTTTTTTTTTTTGTTTGTTTTTGTTTTCACCATCTTAATAAATTACAAAATAAATAAACGCTTGTAAATTTGTTGTAAAAATAGCTTTAGTTTGTTTTTTTGTTTTTTTTTTAAATTAAAAATAAATAAATAAACAAACGCTTGTAAATTCGTTGTAAAAAATAGCTTTAGTTTTTGGGGTTTTTCTTTACATGTACAAAGAAATAGTTAACTTACTTGAGAATCCTAGTAGTGCTTGGGAGAAAAAATATACTGCTGTCTCGGCGTTTGGTGAAAGAAAAACTTGATAGCAAATAGAATTTCCGATCTGACTTGTATATGCTTTATTCTCGGTACATCATTAGTATTTTTAAATACTGTCTCGTGCTTTTGTGTAAATTTGGATTTCGCAATTTAGGCAACTCATCTAGTATTTTTAGCAATTACAAACCTACCTTATGTCTTGGAATCCGGTTTTCTCTACACTCTTATGATATATGGCCCATATCCGCGGTGCATAGTCTGGATAATTATGACACAAGTTTCTCGTGACTACGAATAATGTTAAAACTCGTCCTAAATTAACGATACCATCATTGAAAAAAGTTGATGCAATGGTATCGTATATTTGCAAAATAACATCATCCATGGTGTTTGCTAGCTATTTTGGAGGTGGGGATCTTTTGTTTTTTTTTCCCCTATTTAGTTAAGTACATGCCATTGTCTCAGTTTAACACGGGCCTATAGTTCTGTTGTCTGGGCCTTTCTATTGTTTTGTGTATAGCCCCACATGATAATGTTGTCATGATGATATATATAGATATGATGCCATTATCATATTTAAATGAGCGTCATGATTAGATTTAAATTAGCAAATTCTATTGTTTTTTAACACGGGCCTATAGTTCTGTTGTCTGGGCCTTTCTATATTTTGTGTGCATAGCCTCACATGATTATGTTGTCATGATGATATATAGATATGATGTCATTATCATATTTAAATGGGTGTCATTGACCTGTCAATCACAGGGTCATTCTGACATGGAGTGTAGTTCTTTTGTTTGGACACAATAACGTCTATCAAAGGATAAACAAAGTACGTGTTGGTTCCAACCATTCAACACGTGACATGAGTCAGGCCCTCCCTTTTAGTCACGTGACATGTGCCCATTTATGGAGCATAGACAGGTCTATGCTGCTGGCATGATTTTTTGTGTGCGGTTTCTTTTTGTTTATCTGAATAATAAGCTTCTATAAAAAAATCAAACTTTATATAAAGTGATTACAGGGGTAAGCTGTAATTAAATTCCAGTCTTCGCCAGTTACTACTAAAACACTGTGACATTAGCCATAATTTGAATAAGCCGTTTTCTTTTTGAATCTTTTAAGAAAAAGATTACTCTTCCTTTCGTAAAGTCCTTTGAATATTTTCTTTCATCTGGGTATCTTTGCTTTTAAAGAAGTAATTTATGCATTTCACTTTCACTAAAGAATTTGGTTTTATGTCTATATATCGATAGACATGCATGACCATCCAGAATGTGCTGCATTTTACCACTAAAAATAACGTCTCGTAACATTTTGCACTAGTTTGCTGATACGTGATGGTAGGCGTGACTGTCACAGACCATGATTTGCCAACTCCTCTGTTGCCTACCCATGACAAAAATATAAATTATGAATACCAGTGCAGGAAGTATTTTATACCACAACCACTGAAAATTTTGTTCACATATCCAGACCACCTGATCCCGCTGCTGTTTTTAATAAAGGTAGCACGTGTCGTCCAATGTTTTCCCGTTTTTGATATCAGTTTGACATTGCGTTGTCCCGCCTGTGACTGTTATGGATTTCTTCGATCACATTTTCTCCCCCTCCCCCCGAAAAAACCAAAATGTATTGTTAACTTACATAGCATGTCAGGGAGAATGAATGTTAAAGGTAACCTTTTTCTTCGTGTTTTTTTTTTCAGTCCTTATCTGTATTAATTTTTATTATCATTTATTATGTATTGAATTATTAAGAATGGACACACAAGAGCAAGAATTACATAAAAAGTGTCATTGAATTTTTTTTAATAAAACAAATGATATACAAAGCCAAAAATACATAAAAAAAATTTGGCACATATATTTCATTCAAAATTTGAAAAAAAACTTAAGAAAAAAAAAAAAAAAAAGATACTGCTTCCTACAGTTTGTAATATGAAATAGTCTTTTCAAGGAGAATGTAATGATAAATAGTCCTTACAAATAAAAAAAATCATAAAATCACAACGTCGCTTATCAACAATTTAGTCATAATTCATTAACAAGATCAAATTCACAAAACAAAATTTCCGGAAAACAAACAAAAAAAAAAAAAAAAAAAAAGAACTAAAGCCTAAATAAGACGAATACAAAAGTGGGCGTGAAGGCAGGTGCATCGATATAAAATTCACCTCCTGTTGTACAAGAAACCCTCCTTCTAATGTCGTAACTGTAAAAAATGTATACATCACACCTGCAGGATGAAGAGATTTATGGAACTGAGAAAATGTCTATAACCAGCTGAGACATGGAAGTATAGTGAAATTGTTGGCCAGCAGTACATGATTGCGACTACAACAAAAATCTAGGAACGACAATATTTGTCTATTTTTTATATCCGTGTTTGAAAGTTGCTGACAATCCTTTTTGACATCTCAATTCCTTAAAAAAAATACTTCAGTATATGTACGCTTGGGTACGCTTGATACAAGCTAATGTTTGGAAACTTGTTTTATCGATCCTTAACCTTCTTGGAAACAGTGGACGTACAATGTAGTTAAGATTGCAACTGAGAATACATGTATATAAATTCTACATTCTTAATGCTTATTGATAACACAAAATACCGCAGCAGCTTAAATAAACGAGAAACAAAAATTTCTAAGAAAGGCGTGAGAAAACCGAAGGAGCATTCAAGGTGGAACATTCCGAGGACACAGGCAACATCGGGAACGAGGAAGACGAGAACATGCAAACAACACACGAACATGCAACAGAAAAC
>JAOXYI010181347.1:0-11311 GCA_028566495.1 Lithophaga antillarum | reverse complement strand
CAATTTAAGATGGCTGCATCATGGAACACAGTTTAACATAGGAATATTGGGGAAAATAAAAAAATCTTCTCCTCTGAAACCATAAAGCCAATTTAAACCAAATGTGTCAGGGATGTCCTTGCATGGTCCACATTCTAAAGTATGCCCCTTGACCCTGACCTCCATTCAAGATGGCTGCCACCGTGGGACATAGTTTAACATAGGACCCTATGGGAAAAATATATATAAAAATCTCATCTGAAACTCTCAAGCCAGTTTAAACCAAACATGACAGGAATGGTCCTTGGGTGGTTCACTTTCAAAACTGTGTCTTGGTGATCCCAACCTTCACCCAAGATGGACAACATCAGATATTTTTCGGTATCACAGCAGTATGTAAATATTGACAATATCAGTCGTTAAGATCAAAGGGAAAATGTATATAATTTTCTGATAAAGGGAAATATATATGTGTAATAACTATAATAAGAAACTTAATAAGACTAACATTTTCGTAAAATTTTAACTACAATCAATACTTCATAGATGTGGTATGAGAATGAAACTGGAATGTAAATTAGACAAATCATTCAGGCTTGGTGTGTCTGTACAAGATAACCCCTCGGTGTCCTTATGATTTATCTTATTTATAAACATGATAAATTGTAGCATCTGTTTTGTGAGTGATGGAGACTTGTGTTACCATTTTGAAGGAGTGCATTGGTATTTGGTGGGAAGCTTTTGTCTTTTTCCCATTAATTCAATAATGTTTTACCAGAGTTATGTCCCATTTTCAACATAGTCTAGTGGAGTTTTAGAATTGAAAGAACAAGGACCTTTCACTGAAAAATGTGAAAACCCTGCCTTTTCCATTGCATTAGTGATGTGTGATATATTTATTCAAAGGATTGTTTTCATGTTAGGATCTCTGATTTTATTTTTATCAAACAACATATTTTTTTTTCTGTACACTTTTGTGGTGAGGGAACCATGGCTATATAGTAGCAATTTACTTGTTTAAATTTTATTTTATTGAGATAGGGGAGAGTAGTTTACTGATTGCAACCAGCTGTGTAATGTTTTAATTCACAATACAGCAGAACTTCAACATTTTTCCTAGTTCTTTTAATTGAATGATGTTTAACAGTACAGCAGTGTTTGCAGACATTGTTATCATTGTACATTTTTTTATCACACAGCAGAAGATGGATGCCAGAAATTACCAGAACAGATCAAGACAAAACTGAAGGAGAATAATTTATCATCTACCCAATCAGGTATACTGTTATTTCATAACGAATGAATCATTTTGTAACAGTTACTTGAAATCATGATACAGGACCTCTGTGGCAAGTGGTTCAAGTAGTTTATCATATAACCCAGACAGATTACTGTTACTTCCACAGTGTCAGATGATGCCTGACTTTGGACAGTAGCAAAAATGACAGTGCACTCAACTTGCACTTTACAGATTCCACATAGTGGTTTTTACATTTTCCACTATGCCGTCTGGAGATTAACTCATTCCACAATTTGTCATCATGGCAGTCCATGATGGAAGTTTATTACACAGTTGTAATCAAAGTTTTACGACTGTGATGGTGTTTAGTGGAGGGGATTAAATCTACTGGTATATACATGTACACATGTACATTATAAACTGTTGAATATGGAATGGTGGTCCATGATGGTCAACCACTACAGTCCACTATATAGAGTGGTTGACCACCATATAGCATGGATTTTAGTGGTTAACCATCGTGGCAAAAAATAAAAGTTTCAAAACCACTATCACTAGATATAGTGGGGAATGTAAAAACCACTATGTGGGATCTGTATATAATAAAATGAATGATTATAATCATATTACCTAGATTTCTTTGACATTCATAAGTAACTGAAGTAGTTTGATTCTCATGGTTGTCATTGTGTCCACAGCTAAAAGTTTATGTTGAGATTCATTACTGTTTTATGAACACAACTGAACATGCAGATATCCTTGGGTAAGACTGCAAGCATCTTAATATCAGTACGTCACTGTGATCAACACTTCCACACTTCACTGATGGGTTAAATATGGTTAAAATTTATGTCTAAATAGATTTTATGACAAGATATGTTTACAGTGAATGATGAACAGTTTTGTGTAATCCTTTGTAGATGCATTTTGATAACAATGGTTCTGAGTTCACTTCAGTGAACATGTGTACACATTTACTGTTTGGTTCATTTATTGGACTCTGATAGAAAGTATTGAGAGTTATTATTGTTATATGCTTTTTGAAGTGTTTCTTACTGTTTCTAATGATATTCTGTCTCCTGTTGAATGGTTTGTTCATATTTGTATATGACCGCAAAATATATTTGCGGTCATATTATGGTATGATGCTGTCATCGTTGTTGTTGTTTTCCATCTGTAGACAGGTTGGTTTCCACATGATAACTTTTGTTTTAGTGAACGGAACCATTTCTTATTTTGACACACTGATTCTTGGTACAAAATAAAGGTTGGGATTGATTTTGGAGTTTGTGGCCCCAGTGGTTTCAGGAAAAAGGGGCCAAAATTGAAAATTGCAAAAAAGTGAGGTTGTAATATCTGTACAGAGATAATGAAGAGTTGAATTTAGTAATGATGATATAAAGGATGTAAGACCAAACTGAAATGGAAAAAATTACCAGAAGGGGACAAAATTTAAAATTGCAAAAACTGAGGTTGTAATACATCCATGCAAACCTATTGATGATTGGAAGTCAAATATGATGAAATAAAGGAAGAATCACACTTTTGCATTGTACTGTGGGTTCAGCAAATAACTGTTTCCAGCATATTACTGTGTCCACACTCACTTTTAATGTACTTTTTCACCTTTCCCTGGTTGATATGCTGTGGTCATATCATGCTGTGCTTGGCATATCCCTTTATTTTTAATGAAATGTTTTTTGAGGAATGTCACATGTACAAACATTTTTTATATGCTGTAAATACAATGCAGACTTGATTTAAGGAAGAATGTTAGACTTCTGTGTTTATACAGTTGTCTGTATAGTCCAGTATTAGATAAAACATACAAATTTAACTGTGACATAAGCCAGTATTTTCAGGAGTCAGGGCCACTGTACTATACTTGTGCTGTTGGATCACTGTCATTTACAAGTGCTGCTTACTTTCACTAAAAGCATGGAATACTGAATTTGCTTACAAGGTTTTGGTCAAAAAAAAAAAAAGAAAAGAAAAGAAAAAACTCTACCTTTATGGCAGATTTTGCTTTGTGTCATTTGTAGTGGCTGCATTTGTTGGTGCTAGAATGGCTTTCAGTTTCTGTTGGATTTCTTCAGTTCTGGATCAAACTCTCTAATGTAATTACCTTTTCTGTGAAGATTGCTTGTAAATACATAGTGTAGGTTATTATATGGAACTATTTAGAGTCTTTTAGAAAGGAGAACTTTGTTACATTATATTGAACTTTGATTGACCACTCCACATCTCTGAGATCAGTGTCATAAAGACAGTGATTAGTAATAGCCAGATGGTAACTTTGCATTAAATAAGTAATATTGGTTTTCACCCTTGACTTAATAAGGTACATTTGATGGACTTTTAAATAGTGTTTGACCTAATAGACCATTTTTGAATGCTAACTGACCATTTAGTCCCCTTTCCTGCCTACAAACAAATAATAAAATCCTTACATATTGATTAACATATATAGATCTTAGATCACAGTGAACGTTTTAAGAGAACTTATTTAAATGATGTCCAGTCAGTGATATATATATTCAGACACTACCTATTTAAACAGACTTATTTAAATTTTTTAAATCTGTTAGTCTTAGATATTTTTCAGTTTGATTTATTTTATTATTTGATCATCAAACATATTGGTGCAGAATTGCATAATGCTAAAAGAGTAATTCACAAATCAGTTAAAAAAAAATACAAATACAAATGTGTCGAGGTTGAAGGGACTCCTGATTTACCTCAGATTAACCAAGTATATGAGTTATTCTAGTTAATTTAAGCTGCTTATGTCTACAAAGAATAACCATAATTTCACCTCGAGTTATCCGTTGTAAATGATGTATCCAAGTTGGAGCAAACAAGGTTTGACTGTAGTTAAGAAAGGGTATGGATGTAATTATACATGAGATAAAATCTGTCTAGAAAAGAAAATACAGCAGAATTTGTCCTATCAAAATAATCATAAAAATTATTACATTATTTCAGCAATATCAGAAGAAGGATTCTATGAAATGTCTCAGATGCATTCACAAAGGGAGCATGTACATGAGCAGGATGATCAAGAAAAAATGTCTGATGGTGGATCACCAGAATTAACACGGTATATTGCACCAGATCGGGAAGAATCAGCTGCTCGTTTACAAGCTGTTTCTACCATCTCTGCACCTGAAGTGTCACTGGTTCCCTCACCAGGACTTATTAATAAAGTATGTACCAGTATTACTGCATAAAATTAGTATAAGTTGACAAATGCATTTCTAGAAACGAAGTTATTCAGCTGAATCAGTCATTAGGGTGAAAGATTTCTGCCAGATTTGGTCAGAGGATCTATGAATACCAGTCCAGAAAGGACTAATAAAATACTTGATTCCCCATGCTAGGAAAAAGCAAGGGATATATTTTTTTTGACACATCATTATGTTCGTTATAATACCTTGTTGTCCAAGCAACACAATCATATGTTATCCAATTTTATCCAAATTTTTGTAGTAGCTTTCTAGTACTGATACTCAGATATCAACAGCAAAATTTTGGGGTTGCTGAATTGGACAACGTTCCCAAGTTTTGGGTCTTTTGAAATGACTTGTACATTCTTGGAGGGTTTCTGGTGTTCCGTCTTCCAGCACCACCATTGAAACCTGTTATAAAGAAATGGCTGAATGAAAATGATGTTAAATTCTGTGAAACAAACAAAAATATCTGTAATATGTGTTAGCCAAACAAGATACTATTATGTTAGTCTTATCATGTACTTCACATGTTGTGCTGGTTATTCAAATATGGTGAATAAAAGAACACTATAACAAAAAATTTCACTGATTTCTGTACGACAAATAACGATATTTCAACCATAGAACAATGAATGTTGTCTGAATTTATTATTAGAGGGTCTGTGCTAAATCAGATAGACCCTACAACTGATTAACAAATTTTACTTAGCTATAGTGGTAGTCAAGGGTTTACTGTTTGGACACCAGTTTAACACCTAGAATATGAACAATACGTAAGACAGAAATCTTTCAATATATTCAGCACACATTTTATTCACAGTGGAAAATTGACTAATATGGATATCAGTTTGATTACTAGAAGTTTTGTAACAGTAACTACTTCATTTAAACAAAACAGTCATAACTATCCCGTATCCACATGCACATCACATAATTTACATATTACAAGTATGATCAACATTGTTCAGATCTTAAAGTAGAAAGAAGAAAATACATCTGTTGGCTTTCTAGTGGTAAAACTGTCCATATCTATATAAATACAGAGTTATTTCCCTTTGTATTTGATTTATGAAGTAAATTATGATATATTTATAACTTGCAGAGACCAAAATCGTTGGAGGATAATCTAAATGAAACCACTGAAATCCAGCCAAGACCAAGTCTTAGTCGTTTTAATTCAGTTAAACGTAAACAATTAGAGAGATTACGACAGAGGTCGGACTGGTTTCTAGGACCAAATACTTCAACTAACTTAGAACAGCAACAACAGACTGAACCAGCTCATGAGCATGAAAAGCTCCGACCAAAATCATCAGGGAATAGCATAACTAAGGCATCTTCAGAAGGTGCCGGACTTGATGTACTTTCTGATGCTGATAGCGTCTTTTCCGAAACAAGCCGTAGTGAGTCGCCAGCATCCGAACCCCTTAGAACTCCAGCTGTACGAATTACTCGTGATATAATTCATAGTGATACTATAGAAGATGTACAAATGGCAGAATCTAGTCATGAAGCAAGAGATACAACCGATGAAGACATGGCTGTTGGGGAAACAGAAGTCTGCTATTTTGTTGTTGAACATAAATATGGTGATACATCAGAATCCTAGCACAGATTTTATTACAATTGCAGTGGTCAGGGTAGGGTCATTATAAGTAAATATTGGAACTTAATAAATATCCAATTATATGGTTGGGTGGGGACTTTGTGAGGTAACAGTGTTGCTTTTATGTGGAAATATCTTTAAATATATGTATTTTAAGAATCTAGTAACCTTCCTTTAAAATTTGTGGATTTGCAAAGTGCAAATGATAGAAATATAATCTAATTAAATCGTAGTTTAGTAACTTGAAAAATGTTAAAACAGAATATTTTTTAATGGCCTTTTATTTAACTTTTGTAAATTTGACTTCCCATTGTCTAATCTAAATAATTTCATGGATTTAACTGGCTTATAATGACCTTCTGCTGACCTCTAGCCCTAACAAAGACACATTTAATAGATCTATTGCACTTGAACTAATAAATAACATGCACTTTCCCTTTACAGGTATTTATTTTCAATATTGACCAGATTTTTCCAGAAAACATTTTTGTTTCACTGCCAATTTACTTGACCAATTTAAGTATTAAAACACGTACATATATACATGCATTTTCAAATTTATTTGTAATGTAGATAACTGATAACAATAGCTGTATATTTTTATTGCATAGAATAATTTTATTTGCATCTTTTTAAGTGAAAGTTTTAATTTTCCGTTTGGTCTGTCAAGTATATGAAATTTTTTTGATCCACTGAAACTTAATCAAGATAAATTAAACATTAAATTTCTTTTCATTTCAATATGACTTTAATAATAGTTATATATAAAATAGCTTATAACACATTGCAAACTACAAAATTTCTGGTGAGGGATTCTTTAAAGATCTATTAATACTTAAGTTCAGAGTTTGAGGTGATTGTATATCAGGCATTTAATTTAACTTACTGTGTTTGGGAAAACTTACTGGTTCCCAGTCTTCAATCAGTGTAGCTTCCTTCACCATAAAAAAAACCTTGTTGCCTTGAAGCAGCTGAAAAATTACTAAAGCAGCATTATACATCAGTCAACTAACTTATGGGATATTAGATTTATAATATTTCATGCTGAGCAATATATAGATAGATGGTGCATAAAATTTTCCCCTTGCTTGTGCTTGGGTAAAGGTTCATGAATATAATGCCTACTCATCTTTGAACGATATCAAATTATTATTTTGATTTTAGTCTGACATGCAAATATACATCACATTATTTATGTGAAAAGTTGCAAATCTGAAACTGCATCCTTTTCTAAAAACATATTCTGTTCTATTAAAAACAAAATCCAGTACGGATTTGTTTCATTTTTTGGCACAAATGGGAGTTAATGTGAAATTTAATAAGAAAATTTATGTTACAAAGCTACTTATTTTGTTTAAGCTGTATAAAAACTGTGGATAGAAATGAACATTTATATATATACTAAATATAAACAAGTGTAAATTTCACCAAACATTTGTTCATGAAGTGAAAGAAGGACAGTATAATTTGAATTACATATGTATATTTGAGGATAATTTATATTTATGGAATCAAAATTTGTATCTGTTAGTTGAAGTTCTTAGTTGATCACCTAAACTGTGAATTTCAGTATTATTGGATTATATGTTAATGGCCATGTTCAATCAACAACCAAGGGTACCATAGTTGACCTAAAACTCTGATCTAACTACTATAGTTGGTAAACTGGACATGTCTACGACTCAACCACCAAAACTAAATTGTTTGATTATGGTAGATTGATGATGTTATAATGTTTGTCTGTGCATTCTATCTATGGATTTGAATGGTTAATCCTTATTCTGATCCAGTCTGCATTAAAAATGACTGTTTCTTACCAAACTATTTTAGATGATCGAATTAGGCCAATGTTACTTTATACATAATTTGTATTTCGTTAATAGTAAGTAATAGGAATAAAAAATTAAATGTCAGCTAATAACACTGTACTCCTGCCTAAAAAAACACGCTGATTTTTTAATTAGTTTTACTGGTGTATTTTTATTGTGTGTATTTTATGAGAAATGTATTTATGATATGTGAATGTGTACAATGAAAGTCTTCTAAAAACTCTTTCAACATCCTTTAATAGTCCCATTTCATATAAAATATTTTCTTATATTTGTAATGAACAATTTAACCTTTTTAAATATTTACAACTCTACCTCTACGTTCATTTCATGAATATTATTAATCCTTACTTTTTACCTCTGTCTATAAAATTTTAAAAACAAATAAGTTTCTTATATGTTTATAGTCCCATTCTCTTTCTTACAGTTAATTAGTATTTTAATCCGGTTTTCATATAGATTGTACGGTTTCATTTCATATCCCTTGTAGAAAATAATCCAGACAACCAGAATTGATTCAAACTTCAACTTCAGTACAATATAACAGGTAGTTTTAGCAGTATTAGTGGTTTTTCCATGAAAGTTTGATTTTGCCAATTTGTAGATATGGAAATTAGGTATCTTTTTTTTTCATGAATTCAAATCATCTATTGAAGAACCACCTAGCTTTTCAGGGATGATCTTGGGTCCCAAGGTTTCAGTCATACAAGAAGTAGGAAATACCTTCTAATTATCAAAACTTCTTCATTTTGATGCAGAATTAGTTAATATTTTGTACAGTAGTTGGTGATTGGTGGTTATTTGATATGTTTTGGGTTTTTGAAAGAAAACAGTAATTAGATGATTTTTGTTTTGTTTTTTGGGATCTTGCAAGTTTTGCCTATTTCAGCAAAAATTGCATTAAATATTGTTCTCAAGAACCATTAAAACTTTGCAGTTTCCATAAATTTTATTTATGCCATTCATGCAGTTCATTTATATTTTCCAAAAATTTGATTTAGTTTTCTTACGGTTTATACATGTGCCAGCATAAAGCTGGACAAGCAGTATTTACGTTCATGAAACACCTGTCGTTATCAGAGTATTTTAACTAAAACACATTAAATCATGTAAATTCATTTTATATGCAATTCTTAAAGCAAACTTTTTAGATGCTTAGTCAGATATAGGGAGATGTCATTGAATTAAAACACCTAGAGGACTTTCATTGTACCAATCACCTACTAGTCCTACCAAATTTAGCTTTAACTGTCTCTGTTTTAACAATCCAATTTTTGCTCAATTTTTGTTTATTTATGTATTTTGTTTGACATTTTAAAAGTGCAATATATGTTTCATCATGTAAATTCATCTAACCATTACAGTTTAATTTGTATTTTTTTAGTTTTTGATGATTTCACCAAGTCTTGTCTGTAAGAATGAGATGCCTTAAATGTACTGCCTATCTATTACATCTCTTCTTCAAGATGATCAGTTAGAATCCATATGCACTGTTATTCTGACCATCATATTACATTTACTTAAAATATGTATAAATATTTATGTAACACAAAAAAGGAACTTCTATTTTTTTCATATTCCCATGTTGGACCAAAACTCACCAGAATTCTTTTGCAACCCAGTCTCAATTAGAGATGTACATACCTTTATATTAAACTGTATACATATCTTCAAGTTTAGAGCACATTCTGAGGATTACCGTTTTGCTTTGGAAATGTTACAGTTGTCCTTTCATTAAGTTTTCACCCTGTTTTTGATTTGAAATATACCCTACAAATGAGAGTATCTAGTGAGAGCCATTATATTCTGAAGAATTCATATCAGAGGTTATAAAAGAATACACTTCAGTCATATATCTGGTTTAATTTGAAGTTTAGTTGAAACAAATTTCTATTCATGACCTGGTGCAACAAAAATTCTTTCAAAGTTTGTATTAGGTCAGACCTTAAAACAATAACATGTCCTTTCATTCAAATGATAACATATTCTGAATTGAGAGGAAAAAGATTACTATACGATTATCATAGTTGGTTAATGGGTTGGAAAATATCTCTCATAAAAAAGCCATTGGGAGTCTTGTGTACAGATTTAATCCAGAATTTAAATAGTTTGTTCATTAATTCAGTTAAACCTTTCTGGCTATTCTTTAAGAAAACTGAACAGTGTAAAATTATCCATTACTTAATTATACTGTATGTTTGGCCCAAGTATCCTGGCTACAAACAAATAACAGAATTTGAGAAATCATTAAGAAAATGTTACTTTATGACTTGCTACTTTATATTAGTAAATGTTCAAAGAGTTTTCTTATTATAGCTAGGGATAAAAAATGCTTTAGTTTCTAACAAGTGATCTTTAATTGGCATAATAATGATGTGAGTTACTTGACCTCAGAGTGTTTGTACATAGTATGTGTGTTATTTATTTCCCCTAACAGCATATAATGCTGTATTGCCATTCCATTACCGTGTTGTTCCATGGGCTTATATTTTATGTTAAATTTTATAATTTTAAAATTTGCAAAGTCTTGTCACAAAGTTCGCAGTGATGCATTTTCGAGGCTTCTCTGTATATTTGACTGCAACTAACAAATTAGATTATAGATGTTTTTTAAATTGTTAGAATTGTTCATAATTTTATTATTGCAAAATTGATGTTAAAAGCTTAGATTAAAATTTAATTGAATTTTTATATCTTATAATACATAACGTTTGATTGTTAGTGTGACAATTTGTACAGAATTTTTAATTGTATATATGAATGACTGTGATGTCTGTATGTGTTATGATAGGGCCGAGACATTTTTTGCCATGCAGTGTGTTTTAGACTCATTTTCTGTTGGGATAGGACGGGGAGGGGTATTGAGGAGGAAAACTTCAAAGTTTCACTTGAGAGAAGTTTGAAACAGTTTATTTTTAGCTCATCTGACTGAAGTGAAATGTGAGGTATTGCCATCACTTGGTGTTTGTCATTTTCTGTCATTGTTAGCTTTTTACATTTCAATCTTCTCCTCTGAAACCACTGGACGGTTGGAAGCAAACTTGGCAGGAATGTTCCTTGGATGGTCCTCTACAAAATTTGTTCTTTTGACGCTGATAATTCAACATGGACGGCAGGCCGAATAATGTGTTCTGATTGTCAGAAATTTTCAACAGTCGTCAGTGACTACATGGATGATGGAACTGTTATGTTGTTATAATGTTAGATGGTCCTCTACCAAGTTATACCTTTGGTTTCAATCAGAAATCCAAGCTGGCTGCCACTGTAGGACAAAGTCGACATAGGATTCAGTGGAAAATGAAAAAAAGTCTAATTGTCTGAAATCACTTTAAGGAATGAAACCAAACTTTTTAGAAATGTTTCTTGGATGTCCTCTACACTTTAATACTTTTAGTGCCAATCAGAAATTCAACAGGGAGAATAATAT
>JAOXYI010181237.1:0-11312 GCA_028566495.1 Lithophaga antillarum | reverse complement strand
AAGAGGTAATAAATTAACAAATTTCTTGAGAAGAACAATAAGTATTCGGATGGTTTCTATTATGCTGTTGGAGGGGGGCGGACAGGATAGAGGGAGACCGGGAGAAAGAGAAGAGGCGCGAGGGGAAGGAGATAAAAACTAGACAGATTATTTATATAATATAAAAGAAAAAGTAAGAAAGGCTTACATACTATTCAAACTTCGATGTCTGATGTTTGTTTATTTGTTTGTTTTCTTTTAGTTTAAAAACTGCGGGGAACTCACAAGATTGTTACAGCAGTCAGTCTCTTATCGCACGATGACAGTAAATAACAAAATAGTCCTAATTTTCGACATTTTCGACACTGGTTGTCACCAAAGAACTTTCAATAAAACTTCGTAAAATTAAATTTTTTGTCTAAATTATCATAATTTAAGAAGCCACTGTTAGTTGACAATAGGATATTAAAGATAATTTTCATTCCTTTTAATATCGATTTGACTGCAATTACGACATGGGAAGCCATCGGATATTAATCCTTGCTAATGTCAAATTTCATACAAAATCCTTATATATATATATATATAAAGAAAAAAAACTTTTAATATATATTTTGAGTATTAAAAGGCGTGTTATTTCATTTAACTTCGTAAACGTGTTACATGTATTTACTTTCGTAATAGCAAAATACTGAAGAAATAAAATAAAATTGTTGTGATTTTCGATTTCGTCTATCACTGGACTTTCAATGAAACTTTGTAGATGTGAAGAAAAAAATTAGTCATCCAAAACAGCTGAATGTGACGCTCTAGAACGGTCATTCAAAACTGACCTGCCACCTATTGGGCCATAAAAGGCGGCCTGGCAACCTGACGGTGCAAATAAAACAACTTGCAACCCCCCTCAAGCTTTAAAATTATTCAAAAATAAAAAAAATGTCTCAAATATTCATTAAAACCGATCTTGTAACCTAGAATAATTCTGAAGAGCGACCCTGCAACCTGAGGGGCCGGGTACTCTTCTGAAGCCCCAAATTTCCGTCGACTTAACGACGCGGTATAGAAAAAGTTATCTCATCGCCTACTATACCATACTTCACTAAATAATAGTGAACCACATATTCAGAAAACAGTTTGTGTATATACACATATATATATATATCGAACAATATTTGTCTTGAAACATCATGCATATAACATTACATTTCAGAAGTATTGATTCGGCCGGAGACCGCACCGACTTGGGCCGAAATGACTTGGGGTCAAATTGGGTTAGGGCTGGATCTACTTGCACCTGATTTATGTAGTAACGATTAACCATAATAATGTAGAACGTAGTGGCCTCTACTGAGGGATGCCCTCGAGTGGGGGATCAAATTAGAGGGGATCACTACAAACTAATAGCGTTAACGATCGATGATCAGATATCTTAAATGCTTGGAACGGATAATGCAACTGCTTTATCTTATGAAAGAACGTTGAAAAGATTCATAATCAATAAGCTATGATATTTACAAGATTTCTATTCGAAATGATGAGAAATGTATATCATTTAGGTAGAAATTCGAGATTTTTATTGGGAGAATTATTTTCAGGCGGGAGAAAGGAGATAAGGGATGGACACGGGAGATAAGGGGTGAGAAAAAAAGTAGAAAAAACGGGAGAAAGATAACCACCTCTGTCCAACCTCCTTATATTGGCACGAATAAAAACAGAGTCATAATTCATTTATCTTTCGTCTACTTCAGTAATTTGAAACCATCTTCAAAACCTGTGACGGTAAAACATGATCCTCCTTTTATATTGTTACAGTCAATTTATTTCTGTAGCTTGTCATTTATCACGAAAATAGAAATATTAACTACTTTTACTGATAATTGGCAAGGTTGTTTGTAAAAGTACACGTAAACAACATGAATATGGGAAAATACGCCAATGGGAAATATCCTAAAATTTAAATTTCATGTTGTGATACATAAGGAAGGGCTAACCATAACGCAACGTAAACCAAAATATTTCATTACACTGTATTTAATGCCCTACTGTTAATACTACATAGTAACTAATTTGTAAGAAGTAAATTTATGGAAATGACCCCCTCTTTAATAAATCAAATCAATAAACTGTATCGAGATTTTCCACAGTGATAGAAATGGCAGAAAAATAAGGAAAATCATTAAACTGAACTTTACATATACACTCTGAGGTTGATTAATTTTTAGGTTATATTGCAAGGCATTTAAAGTTCACTGGAAAATTATCCAATTAATAAAAGGACCCTGGGTGACCGAGTGATTACTGCCGCTGACTCACAAGCACGAGCCTAGTACCGCTCTAGCGGGTTCTAGTCCTGCTCGCCCCGCTTCATGTATTAAGGTTTCCAGACACCTACCCAAGGTCGGGAGTCTCACTGGTTCTACTGGATAACTGACGGGGCTTTCCTCCCCAAGTGAGTCTGGTAGTCACGAAATAGCGGAAAAATTACTGAAAGTGACGATAAATCCCAATAACCCACATCAAAACCCAATTAATAAAGTCGTATCACCAAACTTGAATTATCACTGCGAATATCTTATGGGCAATATCACGAATTGGCTGATCAATAGGTAACTTTGGGATCTCAGTTTTACATATTAATGTATTTTAATTGACATAAATTCGTTACTGTTGCTTGTCCTTTTAATGGGACTTGTAAATTGAGCTTCATAATAGGTGCAACATCCGGGGCAGAAGAGACAAGCACTATCGATGCACTGTTCTCCCACCTGGATTTGTATGAGAGTTCGTCATATCGGAACTTTAGTTCCTGTTGTTTCGTTTTCTTTAGTATTTGTACTGGTGTTTTCTTGTCATGCTTATTATGTCCGTACTATGTTTTCTTTACCATTCCTTGGTGTTCTGCTCTTTTCTTATTGAAATTAAAACCTCAATCTCAAAGGAAAATTTTCTATTGAATGTATTACCTAGACCACACTGGAAAATTATCTATGGAATTAACTATCTTATTTTTAACGGGAAAACTATCTATGAAAGGTACTGCCTTATTCTCAACGGATATTGTCTAGGGAATATAGTATCTCAGCCTCAACGGAAAATTGTCTATATAATATACCAGCTGAGTAAAAACGGAAAATTGTCTATGGATTGTACTGCCATAGCCTCAACCGAAAATTGTCATGGAATGTAGTACCTTAGCTCCAATGGATAATTGCCTACGAAATATGCTTGGGATCAATATTTTTTATTAAAGTATTATTTATTCTTTTTTTTAAAATCATTTCTGAAGTTTTTCAAAAAATTTACAACACATTTTTACGAAACTTGTTTGATTTTAAAAATTCGGTTAAGTATTTGAACAAATATATTTACATTTCTGAACCTGTACATAATATTGTTCAGTATATCATCAAATCATTGTTAGTTAATACATTTGTTATTAAACTTATGGATAATACAACAAAATCTTGTATTTGTTCAGCCAACAGGTATAATTTAAAACTCCTAAATATTTTAGATTTTATTTCTCAACAGTGTTATATAACAAGTTTGTAGGTGCAGATCTATTTAAAGCGGGCTAAACATCTTGTTGTTTTGTTTATGGTGATCTTGACCGAATATTGCTTCCACGAAGCATATGAAAAAAGTGACTCTGTCACGCTTTCACGGAATGTCGTTTGGATGTTATGTTAGCCTACTTAAATACCAAAACATATTCAAAAACTCTTTCAAAACTACTTTGTCAAACAACTTCCATTGTGATATTTTCTTTTTTTTTATTTCAAATAAACCCACTTCACCTCCAGTCTTCCCTGAACAGATATTATGAAAATATCTCTGTATAAACAGAAAATGACGTAATAATTTTCTTTAATGGATCATACGTACTCTTGGGATGGTCATTTCCTACATATTTGTATACAGGGATGTGTTTTTACTTTGGGTGACATTGTCAGCCTCTCAGTATTAATTCCGAATCCATTTTTCCTAGCATTAGTAGTAATTTCTTGAGATGAATTTGGCAAAATTTTGTCAGTTTTGGGTCTAAAAATGTGAGATTAGTATTCATTTGGATGTGATTTGTTTGTCTAAATCTCCAAACATTGGGTCTCTAATTTCAAAATCAGTATTTACACGGATATTAAAAAGCTGATGTTTTTGGTATTTATTAGGATACCATTTGTTTGTCCGTAACTTTACACCCAGTCACAATTTCCATGAGTACACCTCCACCCTGGGCATCGGCATTGATTGTGAAAAATCGTATGGGGTAGTTACATGTATATGATATGAAGTTTGAACTTTTCATGACAGTTTAATTATTCGGTGGATGAACAGAAAGTGATGAAATAACAATAATACTTGTCTAGCTTCTAGTTTCAGTGGAAGACCTTATTATATTTCTTCTGATTACGATTTAAATATCTTTATTTTTATTTTTTAGCCACTTTTGCAGATTGAGTTCTTAAAACAGTTCGATATTTGAAAATAAGTCTTTATATCTTAATATCGGGGTCTCAAAAAACTTTTATCTGTCTACCCAGACAAATTGAATCCTGTTCCCTTACGAAGTTCTCTGAGTACCAAAAAAGTTTAGCATGCTACTGCTCCAACCGTATGAGAATCAAACTTTGGTAGAAATGTTTAGGCTCTTATACTATAACTTTTGGTACGTTTAAGTTGAAGGACTCCGACGCTTTTTTGTGGGAAGTATCTCTCTTTATATACTTGACCGAAGCATTTTAACTCCTAGCTCAAAAACCGTAGTTCGTAGAGACTTGGTGTGTTCACTATAAACCCTTAAGAACTTTGACCTTAACAAAGGTCTCAAGGTCAGAGATCAAGGTCACATCCTTATTTTTTACTTTTATTCAATGATTTCTTGTAAAAGTTATTATGCCTCAAATGTTTCATTGTGGCATTAAATAGTTATCGCTTGAAAACCATTTGTTACATAAAGTCGAGGTCATCATCATTAATATATGAAGCATGACCTTGATTAAGTTAAAAAGCTCAACGATCAAGGTTAGATTCTCCTTCCTGACCCTTCAGATTTCTTGTAGTATATACAATGTGTTTAAATTTTTCTAAAAATATCTAAATGTAGAAACTTTGCATAGTTTGAAATAGGCCCTGGTCATGGGTGTGGCTGCCCTTGGGAGGAGTCCAAAATGTTACCGTTGTTGAGATAACCTGGGCATTTTGTAGAAAATGTTACTGTGAACAAAAATATGCTTATACTATGTGCCTATTTCTTATAAATTAAGCATCCCTTGGCGACCACGACCATAATTAAAAAGCTATTTTTGAACACAAGATCATACAGATAAGAAAGAGAGCATATCATAGATAGTTGGTGTTGTTGATAATTATCATATTTGCATCTAACCTCTAGCAAGGTAAAGTTCAAATCCCAATTCACGAGGATAGACTTCTGATTCTAAAGAATTAGATGTATATTTATTATTTTCGGTGTTTTTAGGTTTGAGGTCGAAAGGTCAAAGATGACAGCCAGGTCCTAATTTTCACCCCTGAAATATATGTTAGTGTATACAATGTATTTGAAGTTTTTTTTCCCCAAAATGTCAATAGTTTTAATGTAGAAATTTTCCACATTGTGTAGTATTCCCTTATAATAGGTGTGGCTGCCCGGGTATGAGTTTTTTTCCAAATTTTGCCATTGTTGTGGTATCCATCTTATACAAAATCTTACTTCGAATAAAAATTACAATTATACTATGTGCATGTATCTTATAGTTCAACACCCTTGAGCGATCAGACTAACCCACTTTTGGAAAATATGTTTTAGATTGGATCATTCAGTAAAGTAAAACAGTTTATCTCAGAGAATTGGTGTTATTACTTGTGATCATGTTGACATCATATAATTTTAGCAAAGTCAAGATCGAATCCCAGTTCGTGTGGAAAAGCCTATGATTCTTATTAAAGAATCGGAGCCATATCCTTCTATGACTTACTTACTTCACAAATATGTAAACACGCGTAAAAATATATTTATGATATATTGTCGTTAAAACTGATCCTCTTCCAGAGGATCAGTTTTATTAAATTCGAACTTGAGGAAATTGACAGTTCGAGGGTGACTCTTTGGGAACGCGTTTTCGCATACTGACAGTGGCTGTAAATTAAAATTTTTTCGTAGTAAAGATGTGAAAAGTCAAAGTAGTGTTTTTTGTGATTGTTTGTTTGAAGTAAATTATATATTTAGAGATATAATCGATTAAATTTTTTACTTTTGAAATTATTGAAAAATTTGCTTTGCACACGCTCAAGTCTGACACAATATTGTTTTCAAGGAAACACACCTTGTAATGTGTGATAGCCAATTAGGAACTGCGTCTCTGGAGACGTTTTTGATATATGATATAATAACCATAAAATTGAAGCCGGATTAAATGACGTCTAATGTATGATGAAATTTAAATCAGACGTTTCATCAGTTTTAGTAGCATATGAAGTCAAGGATGTTTGTTTCCATAATTAATGCTGATTCAGTGTCGATGATAATATTTGTACGAATTTCATTTTTGTTTTATGTAAAGTACTTTGATTATTTCATCATCCATAGACTATAAGAGTGTAATAAATGTTGTTTCATAATTATTATTGGGGATGTAGTGTTTTACTGTGGTAATTATCATTTTTTAATTTCATTTCATTTTAAGGTAAGTTGGTGTTTATTAATATATTTTGTACTGGAAAGTATTTTAAAAGTTGGAATATTATTAATTTGTGATCTGTCATCATATTTAGCTCCCCTGACCCGAAGGACCATGTGAGCTATTGTCATCACTTGGAGTCCGTCGTCCGTCCGTCCGTCGTCGTCGTTAGTTTTTGACATTTCAGTCTTCTTCTCCGAAACCACTAGACGGATTGGAAGCAAACTTGGCAGGAATGTTTATAGCAAGGTCGTCTACAAAGTTTATACTTTGGTGTTGATTGGAGATTCAACATGGCCGCCAGGGCGAATATTGTGTTCTGATTGGCTGAAATTTCAAAAATCTTCTTGTCAGAAACCGCATGGTGGATATTTCACATAGGGTTCAATGGGAAATGTCGAAAAAAAATCTTTTTGTCTGAAACCATACTAGAGAATGGAAGCAAACTTGCCAGGAATGTTCATTGGATGGTTCTCTACAAAATTATACTTTTGGTGCCGATCAGAATTTCAACATGGCCGCCAGGGGCAATAATGTGTTGTGATTGGCTAAAATGTCAAAAATCTTCTTGTCAGAAACCACAGGGTGGATGGAACTGTTATGTTGTCATAATGTTTCTTAGACCGTCTTCTACCAAGTTTATTCTTTTGGTACCGATTGGAAATCCAAGATGGCCGCCACCGCAGGACAAAGTTAACATAGAATTAAATGAAAAATATTGAAGAAGTCTTTTTGTCTGAAATCATATAAGAGAATGGAAGCAAATTTGCAAGAATGTTCACTGGATGGTTTCTACGAAATTTATACTTTTGGTGCCGATCGGAAGTTCAACATGGCCTCCAGGGCCAATAATGTGTTCTGATCGGCTAAAATTTCAAAAATCACCTTGTCGGAAATCACAAGGTGGATGGAACTGTTATAATGTCATAAGTTTCTTAGATAGTCTTCTACCAAGTTTATACTTTTGGTGCCGATCATAAATCCAAGATGGCCGCATCTGTTGGACAAAGTTTACATATGATTCAATGGGAAATGTTGCAAAAGTCTTTTTGTCTGAAATCATATTAGAGAAAGGAAGCAAACTTGGCAGGAATGTTCATTGGATGGTTCTAAAAATATATATACTTTTGGTGCGGATCGGAAATTCAATATGGCTGCCAGGATGAATAATGTGTTCTGATTGGCTGAATTTTCAACAATCTTCTTGTCAGAAACAACACGGTTTAAGGAGCTGTTATGTTGTCATAATGTTTCTTAGATGGTAGTCTACCACATTTATACTTTTGGTGCCGATCAGAAATCCAAGATGGTCACCACCGCAAGACATAGTTTAACATTGGACCATATGGGAAATACCTTCAAAGATCTTTTTCTCAGAAACTACAGAGCCAGTGAAAATTATCCTTTGCAGAAATCTTAGTCGAATGGTCCTCTTCAAAGTTTTATCTTGGTGTGTTCATTTGCTGTTTCTGAGGGAGTGTTGGTACAGTTTTTTAATAACATTAAAAAATGTAAAGAAGGTGAAACCAGTTATAAATTTTATTTTGATGGTATATAAACACCTTAGTGTTTAATAACTAAACGTAAGTTATGGGGATTTAAAATACGAATCCGAAACCAATTCAAGTAACACTTAACTAAGATATTTGATTTGTAGAAATTATTGTGTTGGAATTTTTTCCCTTGTTTGAATATTTTACGTCTATTGTCTGATTGACTACATTATTTGATCATATAATACGTGTTTGAGATCAATTCAAGCAAAACTGAACTAGTACATTCGTTCTATAAAAAGCTCATATGGGTTTCTTTGTCCGAATATCTATGCATTAAATATGCTTAAACACCCACCTGTTTGATAATTAGATATTAGTATGAGGGACATGAATCCCTCATTGTTCCTAAAGTAGTACATTCATATTTGTTTGCTCTTAATATAATGTTTTAAATACCTTAGCGTTTAACAATTAAACGTTGGCATTTTGGATATTACATGTAAGACCTTAAATAAGTAATAATACCTGTCCGAAATTAATGCAAGTAATGTTTAAGTAGTACGTTCGTATTGTAGAAGCAAATTTGTGTTAGAATCTTCCTTTGACTGACAATCTGTGTGTTTAATGTCTATACACCTTAATGTTTGATATTTACCCATAGTGTTATGTGACTTAAGTACCTCATTTTGCATTTGAAAACTAAATGACTTACATAATGTTTAAAAGAAAGTTTATTGTCAATTTCTTTGTTTAAACATTTCATTGATTAATAAATCTTAATACTTTAGTGATTAACTAAAGAATGAGAAGAATACCGAAGTTCATAAGTCACATATATATATATAGGACCAGACAAGACCATTATCAACAAAGAATCAAACACAAACACAAACGTGGAGGTGAAAAATAAACACAACACTGAAAACTAAAGCTGGGACAATACCGAATTCCATAAAAACTGACTGGCCGCAGACCTCTTTTGGCACCTTTTTTAAACAAGTATTAAGTTTTGTGAAACAAAACATATATTCTATGGTTTGAAATGTCTGGAAATTTCAGGTTTCATGTTAATAATGCGATCATATAAATGTGATGAAACAGGTTATAATGACGTAAAAACTTCCGAGTCTTTTCACAAGGAATTCCATGAAAACAATGGATAATTTAATGAGAATCAACTTCACAGATCATTCAAGGTCTTTTTTTTTCACAGGAGCTATCTCCCTTTGACCAAAACATCCATATACAAATATCAAAAACCCCTTTTGGCCCCCTTTTCACAAAGCTGTAGGGACCAGAACCCCCCATAATCGAACTTGAACTGTATTTTGTGTCTAGAAACATTGTGTTAAAATATTGAAAGAATCAGCCTTCAGGAACGAAGGTTAGAGCACAGAAACCAACTATCCACAGATGACAGACGATGATGACAGACCCATACCATAATATGTCAGCAAAAATTTTTGCGGCTGTAAAAGAACTGGTCAAGAAACACTGTTAAAAATTTATAATTTTTTATTATCCCATTTACAGGCAACAGATTACCTAAAATAGGATGTGGGAAGAATAAAGTTAATGTCATTAATATATAGAAATCTTTGAACCTTTTAAATTTATACTGCAAAGATATCTTCTAAATACAATAAAAATTTCTGAAGTACACATGAAGATGGATATCTGCTTACATTTACTATCTGTTTATAAATTTGCATTTTATGGTTTCATTATGTGGGCTAAAATAAACAGGAAAACATTTTCTCATGAATACATGTATTAACTTATATGTAATTCTCAGTACATGAATGGGATATATAACGGGATAAAAGAACGTGTTCTTCGGTATGTATAGCCAGATGAACTTAAAAATATGTTTCAAGAAAGATTCATTACACTTGAAAACGTTAAAAAAATAAAAAGGTAAAAGGAAAAGTAATCTACAAACAAACCATCTTATTAAAATACCTGTATATATCGTGCAGTCATTATATTTCTTTTCACACCTAAGCTATTAGGAAATGTCTTCACTGATGAATACAGTATGGCCTAACACACTACTGTTATAACCTGTAACAGCAGGAATGGAAATTTGAAATAACATTGCAAGTTTTCTGTGGTCCATCGTGAATTGAAATGAATATTTTCATACATGTATTCATCAGATTTATTAACAGGATTATTTCTGATTAGAAAAGGGCCAAAAGGGTTTCATATTTTGTTTTAGCGATTTGCTATTTTCATCCAAATTTAGTGCAATTTTTTTTTTTTTTTTAGAATTCCTTGTTGCAGAACCTTTCAGTGTATGCTAATAAATGTTAAATGTTATGCAAGTATTTTCCTTTTTGAGATGACAGCTATGTTCCCATTCTGGTTGTTGAAATAATTTCAGGTTTTATTGCTGGCAGTTCTGGGGAAGATTAAACATGAAAAAATGATTTAGGATATACACCAAATGCTGACAACAGTTTGCACTGGTCAGGTAAGCTAAAAAATTATATGATGGCTTCACAAAAAACATGAATAAGCAGTTATGAACATCTTGTTCATCATTCAATTTTTTTACACACAGTCATCACACATACACTTATCTATGTAACTCACAGTCATCTATAACAAATTATACACAGCAAAAAATATACAATGGAATCTGTGTAAAGTGATTTGGGACTATAAATACTTTGGCTAATTCAGAAAATGTGAAAGCACTGTAACAGCAGAAATAAATGTAACAGACCACAAGTTTATTTTACTCTCCATTCACTCCCAGAAGATTTCAACTGACAATATGAAAATAGTATAGTCTGTACATGTTTTGGATTTAAATAAACCCTTAAAATGTAAAATTAAGCAAATGATCTCTTTATAGTACATGCAAGTTTTATAATATATTTTGAGAGATCACCATTTTAGAGTCACATTCTTAGGCAAAACAAAGTTGATTATCTCTTACTCAGGAAATTTTTTTTCTTTTGATGCATGTGGGTAGTATTTTGTTTTATTGTTCAAAGTTGCAAATTGCTACTAAAATCCAGAACAAGGGCACTGCAAAGCAGAGCATCCCCTCGCTTGTAAAAATTTCAAAGTCCCACTGTGATCTTGAGCTTTGACCTATGACCTTGAAAATCAATAGGCTTCTAAACCTTCCTATGTACTAACTGTATAC
>JAOXYI010181127.1:0-11313 GCA_028566495.1 Lithophaga antillarum | reverse complement strand
AGAGTAAATGTCATTGAGTTTGAGCTGGTGGGATTTTTTTAATATGACATTTTGTTATAATGGAGATTTAGTCAAAAAAACTGTGTACTCGGGCCATTATTGATAGATTCAAGTCCCGTCGATTTATAGGTTCCTGCCAAAATTAAGTATACTATTGAACTTTGCAAGAAAAGTTAGAAAATAAAAGTTATGAGAACAAATAAGAAGTTGATCAAACAAAAATATATTCTGTTTACAGTTAATGTAATTTCGTTCAGTTAATTATGTTTATTCTACGGAGAATTTAAGATTCGTTTTTACAAGCACCCTGCAATGGCAATAAAACTTACTCATTTTTCATACTCGTATTTAGTGCACATTCACAACCATCGAACTTATATTATGTTAAAGGCGTGCAATAACTAACCATGTTAAATTAAGGCACACATTTCAAACATTTTAAGTTAACTGCATCTGGACTAAGAGATCATTTTTCCTTTAGTTTTTAAAATAATAAAAAAAAATCAACAAAGTTCAACCATACTTATTTTTCGTATCTAAACGTGTACAACATGCTTTTGTTAATCGATTATTTAAATACGTCTTTCATATATAATCAATGCATTGTCCTTAGGTCTTCAATGGAACACAACAGCTTTTGATCGTTATTCACCCAAATACATTGTAATAAAGCACAACAAACGTTTACTGATTGGATTGTCAAATGCATTCACGAATTTTAGAAAGGAGAAAAATAATACCTGAGGAAGTACACTTAATATTTTTTGAAAGTATGTATAGTGAACGTAAATGGCTAGATGACGTAAGCTTTTAAAATGATATAACTGAAATGACTTTGTATTCAGTGTTGAAATTAATTTTCATAGCAATTCTGGGTTGTTTCTGGATATTCCTTCGTTTTCTACACATATGTACTTCGTTCAGTTAATGAATAGCCCACAAAATATTAACAGTTACGTACATGTGTATATATTATTACATAAACAAAGTATAGACATATACATAAAAAAATACTTTTACTAATATCTAAATGAATTAAATAATTATTCGCAAAAGAATAATTAGCATCGAACACCTCTTCCACAACTTCACAAAAGTGCTCAGGGGTAAGATGTGGCGGGATTTCCCAGTAATCGATCAGAAACTATTTGCAGGTTTAATCATATACTAAATATTGGTTAGATTATAATAAAACATGGACTATAAAGTGGCTTTACCTTGAGCATCATGCTTCAGAGTCAGTGGGTTGTCATAATCTAACGTATCTAGAACATATTTACACCTCCGAATGATTCATTATTAACATTCGGGTTTGATTAGCACTTGATTAAATTAATCGACAACTATTTAAGAATGCCACTGTTCATTAAGGTCTACTGCTAACCTGAATATTACTTGTTATCTTTATACATGTACCAATTTATCGCTTGGAATATACAAGCTTGTTAAAGCAGACAGAAACAACATTCCATGTCAAGTGTGGAACAGTTGGTACCATTTAATCCCATGCATTGTGATGATGACAGTTTTCTGTCAGACTACAATGTATTAAGTATTATTTCATTTCCAGAGTGCATATCCGTCCTGGACACTATTTCGGCATAGTCAACCCCAAACACAGCATTATTATATTTATATACATATTATATTTTATAGTCTTAATCATCATTCAGGACAGTCATAGTTAAATTGCTTAGAATAGCCATAAATTATTTATTTTCAGCCATAATTAGGCCAAATTTGAACTTGAACTCCAAGAAAAAAATTGCTTGTATACATTTTAGACAATCATATTAAGCAAGTTCTTTATAAATTTTAGTTAGTTAAGTTAAATTAGCAACATATGATGGGAAAAATGAAGCAACACTCTTTATGATGTTAATATGATCTTGATGAAAATCAAAAATATTAGTATTGGTCCAAAATATATCTAGAAAAACTTCAAGTAGGTATTTCATTTCATGTAAATTGTAAATTTTTTGTGAGGAATTATTTTTTTAAATTATGTTAATGAATTTTTCGATACAGTTAATAATATCATTAGGAGGGACAACAGTATTAAGCAAAACTTTAAGTTCATGTGTTCAACAGAGTGATTAAAAATCGTAAAATACACGAGGATAAAACAGTTTTTTACTCCCAAAAATATAATGAAATACAAAAAATATTTAAAAAGCAATCTAAATAGAAGTTTTCTTCTGTAACTACACTGATTAGAAAATAATTACACAGACACTGAGATTGTTTAGCACTTGACTTTTTATCAACAATATATTTGTCGAATTTGGTTGTCGCATTTTTCAACAGACAATTGGTATTCTAATGGGCATAAACTGTGCACTCTTACTCGCCAACTTGTTTCTTTTTTCATACGAAGAACCGTCTAAACCATAAGAAGAAAATTCGCGTATCTAAGTCCTTTAATTTCACTTTTATATGTTAAGACAATGTGTTGTCACTCAGTAACCCTCATTTCCGTGAGTACTTGCGTCTGATCTATCCCACTGAGGCTGAGATTAAAGATGCTAATGACACAGCATGATCTACTCTGACCGTTTTATGAGTTTTGACCCGGGGAGGAGGGGGGGATTCATACAGTCCAAGATCTATGATAAAGGGAACGATTTAAGTTTTTCTACCGCTAATTTCCCGTTTTTTGAGCAGTAATATCTCTGCTGCCCTGCATATGACACTTTGTACTATAGTTGATACGTTACACCAGAGGCAGTGACCTTCAGGAGAGTGTTAAACTGTTAACAGGAAAGCTACTCGGACACGAATATCAGAAAACTAGACTGGGAGCGCTTTTCGTAAATTTTAAGGTCGCTATTAGCAGTTGATTGTTTTAAAATTTTGAACTCTCGGGTGGGACATGTTTCTTGTCGTAGATCTAATCAAGTAGTCCGTTTTCGACGATTTGATTTACTACTAGATGTATTTATTCGGATTGCAAGACGGATGATGCTAGCAAAGAGGTGGATGCTTACCCTATCAAAGCATCTGATCTGATTCCTATTTAGGTACGTAGTTCGTGTAATCCCTGCTCTGCCTCGGAGTTGTCTCCTCTTTACTGGACCGTTGGTTTCAGAACACTGGCTGGTACTCTGCTGCTATTTTCTAATTAACACATAAAAGAGAAAACTTTGCGTTCTGATTGACTGTGTATTAATACCACCACAATATTTGTTTAATTTCTTAGTATAATAGAATTTAGATTGTTTAATGTATTACTTTTTCAATACAATAATTCAATATTCAATTAATAGTTTTTTAATCATTTTATACAAAAAATTTTCTCAAGTACATATAAGTGGTGATAAAAAGTACTATAAAGTAGTTTCAAACCATATTTTACCTGAAGGCATGTTTTCTTAACTTCTTTCCTTAAAACAAGAAATAAGACACAGGTACATCTTTTGACAGGAAATGGGTCCAAATTTATGACATAGTTTAAGTACCATCTATAGTGATGCATTGTATATGAATACACAGATAGGAAAAATATTTCTAATGTGTTTCAATGTAAGAATATTAACCTAAGTATGTCCAGTCCTGTTTGATTCTAAGTCATTGAATGTTATCGGAATATCTCCATAAATAGATAACAAAATTAGTGGTAAGGGAATGCGTAACCAGCCATGAGATAACAAGTATATACTATCAGGTTTCCTGCATATTGGTATCGTAAAATATCGGCTGTGAGACACAATATGAAGCTTTTTAGTTGAGCGAGTGCAGGGAACGAGCTAAAAAGCTTCATATTGTGTCGAGCAGCCGATATTTTACAATATCTTTATAAAGAAAACCTGACAGTTAATTTATCGTATTGTTTTTTATTTTTGATATATTTTGACAATAATCCTCTCGTCAACGAATCTGAAGTCATCTTGAAGAGATTGTCCTTAGAATGATTGTTTTCAAAGTAGTTTCCCAGCGACGAAAACTTATCCAAGACATACACTGTTATTAAAACAGAATACGTCTTAGGCATCAAAATCATCTCGAAGTAAAAATCGGCTAAAATTGAACGGATACAGAAACTTTCTAGGTGTTTTGATAGCATATTTTCAAACAATTACTATTTCTGCTATTCCTATGAATCACGTAATGCGTTTCAAGAACAGTAATCAGCGGTGGTTCCCGACAACATCACTGATCATCGTAAATGGCTGTAAATGAAATATATATACTTGATATAGCTAAACCTTTTTATTTGAAGACAAATTTGTTTGTAATTAAAACTTATTTACAGAAACAAAATTTATTGACAATAGTCTTATCTTTTGTTTTGAAGCTCGAATTTTGTAAACACAATTTTTCAGATTCTAGTATTGAATTATTTTGAAACATGACGAATAACGAAGTTCTGAAGGTTTTGTTCTGTAATTCACTAATTCAAACCAAGAAATCTATAAAACAATATCGATAGATAATACAGTTCTATTACAGGCTCTGACTATGTCGGCGACATTGTCAATTATTTGTGGTCCATGTGGATATGAACACATCCAGAAAAATGCTAGTAAATGGTGCACGAACTGTGAGGAAGGATTCTGTGGAGACTGTATAAAGATGCACAGGGCCACAAAGATGTCCAGAGATCACAAGTTCATATCAATCGAGGATTACCGGGAAATATCGAGCGTTAACATTATTCAGACATGTAAAGACCATGATAAGAAGTTTGATTTGTATTGTAAAGTACATGATAGTGTTCTGTGCTTATCATGTGTTCCAATTCGGCATATGGCTTGCTCCGCAAATGTCATACCCATAGAAGAGGCAGCAAGGAACGCTAAAACATCAACTGCATTAAATGATTTGCAAGAATCAATAATCAGTGTTCTGAAAAATATTGGGAATTTAAATGAGGATCGAGATAGGGCATCGAAAAATTTTGAAGAACAGGAACAAAATATAAGGAGAGAAATCGCCGATGCTCGAGCAAATATAAACAAACATTTAGATAATATTGAACAAACTTTGTTGTTGGATTTGTCGAAAATATATTCTGCTTGTAGAAGAAACCATGAACAAAATGTTAAGTACTTAGAATTGACAGAGACAAAGATAAAGAGTCTTAATGAGCAAGTTTTACAGATGAAGCAATTCGCCTCCGACTTGCAGGTCTTTCTTGGAACGCGCCAAATTAACAAAACGCTCTCCGAAACAATACGCTCAGTCACATCAGATGTACAGAATATCCAAAATGACACTATCAGGTTTCAGATTCACCCCGTTATAAAGTCTCTGTTGACAGATGTGAAGAGCCTAGGTCAAATCAATGTCGAAAACACCAATGCAAATTTATCATTCACTCCACCAAAGATAGATCAGGCTCAAATACACGTTCCGGTAGTGAGAACTGTCAATTATGTTAAGCTTGAATTAAAACAAACTATCAACATTAAACAGGAAGGCCGGGGTATGTCAATTTCTGGATGCATTATTTTACCTAATGGTCAGCTGTTAATTGCAGACGTCTGCGGTAAAAAGCAATTAATGCAGTATAATCACGACGGAGCACACATTCGAGATATTCCGGTATCTGCTCAACCCTATGATATAACAGTGATAGATTCAAACCGTGTTGCCATTTCTTATGGTTCGGAAAAATACATCGAAATTTTAAATATCAATAGTTACAAACTAGAGAATAAATTAAGAATAGGGAGCATCTGCGGTGCTATATCTTACCAGGAAGGAAAATTATATATTGTTAGTGAAAACGTACTTGTAACAGATGTATCAGGGAAAATGAAACATATCATTCAAGTTGATGTAAGTTCCGTGCTTAATATAGCAACGACAAAAGACAGAATTTACTTCTCAGATTACGTTTCCGATGAAATATTATGCTTTACTCTGACAGGTGAAAAGTTATGGAAATTCCGAGATGATTCTGTAAAGACACCTAGGGGACTAGCAATTGACAGTAACCAGAACGTTTTTGTTGTGGGAAAACATTCTAATAATGTGACAATCATATCGCATGACGGTAGAACAAGTAAGACATTGCTGACGTCATCTGATGAACTGCAATTACCATTAGCTATTTGCTACAGTACGGTTCAGCGGACCTTACTGGTTTGTAACGAGGGCAATGGAAAAACTAATCTTTATAATGTTACTTGACGTCTTTTTGAGAAAATCAGTTATCATTGTTAATGGAGTATTTTATAGTAATAGGGGGAAACAGGGAACATTATTTTCCTTCCTTTACCCTCAACATCCTCCCCTATATTCCTGTCTTACTCCCACAGAAGTTTGTTTCAATTCCCACTTTTGCAATTCCCCGCTTTCCAAAAGCGATTTTCAAAATATAATTTTAGGTCGCCTAGTCCGAAGGACCAAGTGAGCTATTGCCATCACTTGGCGTCCGTCGTCCGTCTTTAACTTTTCACATCTAAATCTTCTTCTCTGAACCTTCTGGACCAATTGGAATCGAACTTTGCAGTGATGGTCCATGAGTGGTTTTCTTTCAGAATTTTATCCAGCAGCTCCGACCTCCATCCAAGATGCTGTTACTAAATAGGAAAATATTTTTTTAAAAATCACTTAAAAATCTTCTCCTCTGCAACTACTAAAAACTTGAACCAAACGTTGGTGGAAAGGTCCTTGGGCGGTCTCCTTTCAGAATTATATCCGATGACTCCACCCATCATCCAACATGGGTGTTCTTAGTAAAAATAGCAAAATAGCGAAAAATCACTTAAAAATCTCCTCCTCTAAAACCATTAAGTCAATTGAAGCCAAACTTTGGTGGAATGGTCCTTTGATGGTTCCCTTTGATAATTACATCCGACGAGTACATTAGGCGTAATTTGACAAGTATTCAATTAAAAATGAACTCCTGTGTAGCAACTCAACCAAACTGAAACATACTGTGGTGGAGTGGTCTTTGGGTGGTCCCCTTTTAGAACTTTTCGATGACCTAGCCCGACATCCAGGGTGGCTGTTTTTACTAAAAATAGAAAATAATATGAATACTGCTTCATTTGTTTCGGAGATTGAGCTCAAATCTAAACCGTAGGCGCATTTTAAAGAGTTGTTAAACATATATTAAAGGTTTTTCCAAAAACATTCCATTTTGCCAATTTTTGTCAAATATGGAAATTAGGCATAATATGACAAAATTCGCTTAAAAATGAACTCCTTTGATTCTACGCAGTCAAATTGAAGCAGACTTTGGTAGAATGTTCCAGGAGGATGCTCTTTCAAAATTTGTTTAGGAGAGCCAGTCAAACATCCAAGATGGCGGCTGTTACTAAAAAGAGAAAATATTATAAATAGCAAATATGTCTTCGATTGTCCACAGAATGAGATCAAAGATGAACTGTAGATGTTCGGTATGTTGTTAAAATTTATGAAATATTTCCTTTTGTTGACAATTTTTGCCAATGTCCAATTTCAACTAAAATCCACTTAAAAATCAACTTTTCTGATATTACTCCACCAAACTGAATCAAGCTTTGGCAGAATAGTCCTCGGGTTTTCCCTTTTCAGCGTTGTGTCCAATATCCGCGTCTGACATCTAAGATGGAAATAACTAGTAAAAATAGAAAAAAAATGAAACTTTTTTCTAAAGCCATTGAGTCGAATCAAATACAAACCTGAAGCCACTTGGAAACCAGGTGAGCGATACAGACTAAATCTAGTTTAACTTAATTCGTTGTTATCGTAGTTTATGTGAAAATCCTGTCCTCGTAACCAAACTTGTCCTCTTGACAAAAATGTTGTCTTTAGGATAACATGCTAGTTAAAGTAGTCCTCTAAACAATCTTGAACAATCTAAAGCTAGTTGTTAAGTTTCTGTTACTCAAGTTAACTTGAACCAGTTAAGCTGGAAGTTAGTCTTGATGTTAGATTTGGACTACATCTAACTGTAAGTATAGAAAAAAATTACAGTGAAAAAACATAGCATATGTTGCTTTCTTTTTCCTCTAAAAAATTCTCAGAAAAAATCTCCCGATGACACAGTAGACAAAAGTACAATTGTACTAGACTACACGGAGCATACTTTCATTAATAGTGGTCAATTGGTCGATTCAGTAAGACCGAGAAGTAAAATATTGATGGCAACTCGGCGGACGACGGTGAATAATGGCAAAACATTCGTTATGATGATCTTAACTAAAATGGTGAGCGCCACGACAAAAAATGTATCATACTGACCCTCAACAATATGTATATTTTATCGATAGAGAGACTAAATTCAATAATTGATCAACTAATATTGTAAATAAAACCACAAAAATATGGAGTATTGCATATGTGGGCGACATAAATGCATCGTTAAATGTTAAAAAATGTTAAAATGACTGTTCTTGATGAAAAACTATGAAAAATAATTTGATTTTGAAAGGCAATATTTTTACATTCAGTTTTTCATTTCCACAGAAGTGTTCTCTTTCCATACCTCTTCTCTTCCGTACCAACGACAACCCACTCTGTTTCAGTTCAGTGAACTTTAACCTTCAATATAGACATGGTTACTAATGTGCCTTTTAGAGGTAAAAGATCAAAGATTATACCATTTGTTACGTCACGTCTACTTTTATCATTGGAAACGAAATACACCATACACTATGCTCTTGGTAGGAAACAGATTACCAGATGAACCAGGGTCCTTGGTTTATAATATTACTTTATAAACCACGAGCTGTGTTTTACAATATGATTTTATAAATAACAGGCTCTGGTTTTGCAATATTAGTTGATAAACCACGATCTCTAATTACAAGATCGTTTCATAAATCACTGGTTTTTCAGTCTACACTGTATTAATTTTGCAGCTTTCAGATCAATATTTTTTTCAAAATTCATATCGAAGGCAATGATATTTTTTTCAAAATTCATATCGAAGGTAACGGTATTTCTTTCAAAATTCATATTGAAGGCAACGATGTGTGACTACTATTTGAGGTGCGTCAGGTAAAAACCGACATAATACAATCACTATATGTCCAATTTACATGTACTGTATATGTTCTGTTTCATGAGGCAATATGAAATGGGCAATCAAGACAGGCTGGATAACACTGGTCTGCATTGCATGGAATGGTTTGCTGTAAAAAACGAACAAAATTTTGAAAAGGTACTGGAATATACACGCATCTTTGTCAATCAAACATGGCATGATACATTTTACATGTACATGTATGGTTTTGTATAAGGTCGATTTCTATTTGACTTGACCTGTATTTCAACCTGAAATAATAGACGTTAAAACTTTGCAATGTATTTTTACTGACGTTCCTGTTTAGACCTATCCCATCTTTAGGTTAATCGCGGTTTGGAGATGTAATATTAGTGAACTGATGGTCTCCTGATAAATACATGTACTTCCTCAACTTTCAGATTAAGTTATTAGGACCCCGCCTCGGCGGACACCCTATAGTGATCAGTCTGTCCGTCCATCCGGTCGTCACAAATCGTGTCCGGCATATAACGTTGGAACCGTATGAAGGATATTAATAATACTTTGCATGATTGTTACCCAGTACCAGAGGATGTGTCACGTCCAATCCCGATGTCAGTATCTTCACGGTCAAGGTCACAACGAAAGATTACCATGTCAAAATGTGGACATTTATACAATATTCGTGTCCGATCCATAACTTTTTAACCAGTTGTGATATCTTCATGAAACATTGACACAACATGCATTACCACCAAAGGTGCGAATAAAGTTTGATTGGTTGCTCTCAAGGTGAAGGTCACCACCTTAGGTCAGATATCAGCCACTATTCTCATACAGATTTTCAGATCTTGTCAGACATATAACTTTGGAACCGTTTGAAGGATATTGCTAATACTTTGGAAGATTAATACCCAGTACCAGAGGGTATGCCATGTCCAATTCCTATGTCAGTATCTCGAAGGTCAAGGTCACAGTGAAAGATTATATGTCAAAATATGAACATTTATACAATATTTGTTTCTATTTATAACTTTTTAACTGACTGTGATATCTTCATGAAACATTGGTACGATGCGCATTGTCACTAGAGAATCTACTGCAAATAAAGTTTGAGTGGTTGCCCTCAAGGTTAAGGTCACCAATTTACAATATAGGTCAGACATCAGCTGGTATACAGAGACAGATTTTTGTGTCCGGCAAAAAACTTTTAAACAAGGTGGATGATATATTTGATATTATATATCATTATTATTCACTACCAGAGGGTGTATCATATTTGACATCTGTGTCCTCAATGTCAAGGCTCATAGCCTGTGTTCAAATATTCTTATACATGTAGACTATTCAAGTCTGCCTCTCTGGTGTATAAGATTTGAACAAGTCATAGGATATAGCTGATACTCAGCACAATTGTTATTGACAACCAGGGTGTGTTTGTAATATTTAATCCCTGCATTTTTGTTTGCAAGTCAAGATCACAGACCAAATTGAAATGTCAAGCGCACTATATACATTGTGGTGGGGCCCTTTGTGATGGTCCCCATCACCTGATATCTAGTTAATATAAAATCAAACTTTATTGATCAGTATTTTGTTGTTTTGATGCCATTGTGTAAACAGGTGAATGGTTTCAAAGAAACCGCCATGTTTTGACAGGTAAACAAAATCACACGTTGGAGTAAAGTGTTAAGTGGAAGTCTTAATATATGAAGTAGGGCAAGCAGGGCTTGGCCCATAACAGTTAGGCTAGTGGTTATGAGTGAGCGAACTTAACCAATTAGCCACTCAGGCCCTTAAAGCCTTAGTTACTCAGAAACTTATATATTTCAACTTCTAGTAATGTCATAGTTTATAACTAGGTGAGTGATACAGGTTTATGTAAGATGCTGATATTCATCATCAGTTTAGTTGTAAGTATGGCTTGAAGTATACATATGTATTCTTGAAATCATTTCATAAGGTGGAATAGGAACACAGCAGAAAAGTTCTCTTTGGAGGTGAATACCAAGACAATTATTTCATAATCTGGCTGGAATGATCTAGGCATGGTTGATATTTATATTTGTATCCTCGTTTTGCAAAATTCATTATAGGTAGCAATTCCTTAGTAGCAACAGAATATTTCCTAAAATCTCGGCTCATTAAACCGAAATATGGTTTGAATGTTTATGGAATTGTCACTCACCAGACAAATGTTTTTGACTAATATGAAATAAAACATGCAGTCATCTAAAAAATGATTGCCACTGACTTCATTATCTGTATACATCTTGAATTATACTGTATTGCTTATAATACTAGAATCTGATCATTTCGACCAACATTTTAGACTTATATGATACTAGAAGTCATATGTATTGGTATTGGAATGGATATTGATGATCCATCTT
>JAOXYI010181018.1:0-11314 GCA_028566495.1 Lithophaga antillarum | reverse complement strand
ACTTTCCTGTCTGAAGTTTGAAATGCCATCAAATCCGTTTGCGACATGATATTTCAAAACGTAAAGGCGTTGTGGAGTACCCAAGTCGTGATACATAGATGAAGGACCGCACTCTCCTACCTGAAGTTTGAAGTGGTATTAAATCCATTTGGGACATTGTATTTTAAAAATAAAAAGCGTTGTGAGAAGCTGACAAAACCAGCTTTCCAGCGGTACCTAAGTCTTGATACATGGCTGAAAGATCCCACTTTCCTGCATGAAGTTTGAAGTGCCGTCAAATCCATTTTGGACATTATATAATTTTCAAAAAAGAAAAGGCAATGTGAGAAGCCGACAGTACCAGCTGTCCAGAGGTACGTTCGTCTTGATACATGAATGAAAGATCACACTTTTCTACTTGAAGTTTAAAGTTTTATTGAATCCGTTTGGGACATTATATTTTCAAAAGGAAAGGCCTTGTGGAAAGCTAACCTCGTGATAGAAGCCGACAGTACCAGCTGTCCAGCGGTACCTTCATCTTGATACATGAATGAAAGATAGTACTTTCCTACTTGAAGTTTGGAGAGTTATTGAATCCGTTTCGGACATTAATATTTTCAAATGGAAAGGCGTTGTGGAAAGCTGACCTGGTCATACATGGATGAAGGACTGCATTTTCCTACCTGAAGTTTGAAGCGGTATGAAATCTATTTCCGACAAGCTATTTTAAAAGGGAAAGGCGTTGTGGAAAGCTGACAGTATCAGCTTTCCAGCGGCACCTTATTCTTGATGCATGGATGAAAGGCCGCACTTTCCTACCTGAAGTTTGAAGTGCCATTAAATCCGTTTGTGACATGATATTTTAAAATTGAAAAGGGTAGTGAAAAGCGAACAGTACCAGCTTTTCAGCTGTACCTAAGTCTTGATACTTGGATGAGGGACCGCACTTTCCTACCTGAAGTTTGAAGTATTATTAAGTCCGTTATGGACAGATATTTTAAAAAGACAAGGCGGTCTGAAATACTGACAGTACCAGCTTTCCCGCAGTACCTTAGTCTTGCTACATGTTTGAAAGACCGTACTTTCCTACCTGAAATGTGAAGTGTATTAAAATCCGTTTGCGACAAGCTATTTTAAAAAGAAAGACGTTGGGGAAAGCTGATAGTACCAAGTCTGCAGCGGTACCGTAGTCTTGATACTTGGAAGAAAGACCGCACTTTGCTACCTGAAGATTGAAGTGATATCATATGCGTTTTCGACATAATATTTTGAAAAGGAAAGGCGTTGTGGAAAGATGACAGTACCAGCTTTTCAGCATTACCTAAGTCATTATACTTGGATAAAGGACAGCACTTTCCTACTGGAATTTTGAAGTGTTATTAAATCCGTTTCTGACATTATATTTTTAAAAGTAAAGATGCTGTGGAAGCTGACAGTTTCAGCTTTTCAGCGGTACCTAAGTCTTGATACTTGGATGAAAGACCGCACTTTCCTACCTGAAGTTTGAAGTGTTATTAAGCTGACAGCACCAGCTTGCCAGCGGTACCTTAGTTTTGATACATGGGTGAAAGACCGCACTTTCCTATCTGAAATTCGAAGTGTAGTCAAATCTGTTTGCGACAAGCTATTTTAAAAACAAACGACATTGTGGAAAGCTGACAGTACCAACTTTTCAGCAGTACCTTAGTCTTGATACATGGATTAAAGTCCGCACTTTCCTGTCTGAAGTTTGAAGTGCCATCAAATCCGTTTGGAACATGATATTTCAAAACGTAAAGACGTTGTGGAAAGCTGACAGTACCAGCTTTTCCGCAGTACCTAAGTCGTGATACATGGATGAAGGACCGCACTCTCCTACCTGAAGTTTGAAGTGGTATTAAATCCATTTGGGACATTATATTTTAAAAGTGAAAAAGCGTTGTGAGAAGCTGATAGTACCAGCTTTCTAGCAGTACCTAAGTCTTCATACATGGATGAAAGATCCTACTTTCCTGCATGAACTTTGAAGTGCCGTCAAATCCGTTCTGGACATGATATTTTCAAAAAAGAAAAAGCATTGTGAGAAGCCGACAGTACCAGCTGTCCAGCGGTACCTTCGTCTTGATACATGAATGAAAGATAGCACTTTCCTACTTGAAGTTTGAAGTGTTATTGAATCCGTTTGGGACATTATATTTTCAAAAGGAAAGGCGTTGTGGAAAGCTGACCTGGTGATACATGGATGAAGGACTGCATTTTCCTACCTGCAGTTTGAAGCGGTATGAAATCCATTTGCGGCAAGGTATTTTAAAAAGGAAAGGCGTTGTGGAAAGCTGACAGAATCAGCTTTCTAGCGGTACCTAAGTCTTGATACATGAATGAAAGATTGCACTTTCCTATTAGAAGTTTGAAGTGTAATCAAAACCGATTGGAACACGCTATTATAAAAAGGAAAGGCATTGTGGAAAGCTGACAGTATCAGCTTTCCAGCCGTACCTTAGTCTTGATACATGGATGAAAGACCGCACATGCCTACCTGAAGTTTTGAAGTCTAATCAGATACTTTGGCGAGAAGCTATTTTAAAAAGGAAAGACATTGTGGAAAGCTGACAGTACCAGCTTTTTAGCGGTACCTTAGTCTTGATACTAGGATGTAACACCGCAGTTTCCTACCTGAAGTCTGAAGTGCCATCATATCCGATTTGGACATGATATTTTAAAAGGATAGGCGTTGGGGAAAGCTGAAACGACCAGCTTTTCAGCAATACCGAAGTCTTGATACTTGGATGAAAGACCGTACTTTCCTACCTGAGATTTGAAGTGGTATTAAATCCATTTGGGACATTATAACTTAAAAAGGAAGGCGTTGTGGAAAGTTGCCAGTAGCAGGTTTCCACCGGTACCTTCGTGTTGATACATGGATGAAAGATCGCACTTTCCTACCTGAAGTTTGAAGTGCCATCAACTCCGTTTGGGACATGATATTTTAAAAAGGAAAGGCGTTGTGGAAAGCTGACAGCATCGGCTTTACAGCAGTACCTAAGTCGTGATACGTGGATGAAGGACCGCACTTTCCTATCTGAAGTTTGAAGTAGTGTTAAATTCTTTTGGAACATTCTACTGTAGAAATGAACGGCGTCGTAGATAGCAGACAGTACCACCTTTGCAGAAGCACCTTAGCCTTGATACATGGACGAAAGACCGCACTTTCCTACCTGATTGTTGAAGTGCCATCAAATCCGTTTTAGACATGACATTTTATAAAAGAAAGGCGTTGTGAGAATTAATAAGCTGATAGTACCAGCTTTCCAGCGGTACCTTAGTCTTCCTACATGGGTGAAAGACCGCACTTTCCTACCTGAAATTTGAAGTGTATTCATTCCGTTTGCGACAAGCCTAAAAAGAAAGACGTTGCGGAAAGCTGATAGTACCAAATTTGCAGTAGTACCTTAGTCTTGATACTTGGAAGAAAGACCGCACTTTCCTACCTGAAGGTTGAAGTGATCTCATATCCGTTTTGGACATGTTATTTTGAAAAGGAAAGACGTTGTGAAAAGCTGACAGTACTAGCTTTTCAGCAATACCTAAGTCTTTATACTTGGATGAAGGACAGCACTTTTTCACCTGAAGTTTGAAGTGTTATTAAATCCGTGTCTGACATTATATTTTCAAAAGAAAAGGCGTTGTGAAAAGCTGACAGTTTCAGCTTTTCAGCGGTACCTAAGTCTTGATACTTGGATGAGAGACCGCACTTTCCTACCTGAAGTTTGATGTGTTATTAAGCTTATTACCTCAGTCTTGCTACATGGGTGAAACACCGCATTTCCTCCCGAAATTGGAAGTGTATTCAATCCGTTCGCGACAAGCTTTTTAAAAAGAACGACGTTGTGGAAAGCTGATAGTACCAACATTGCAACGGTACCTTAGTCTTGATACTTGGAAGAAGACCACACTTTCCTACCTGAAGGTTGAAGTGATATCATATCCGTTTTGGACATGATATTTTGAGAAGTAAAGACGTTGTGAAAAGCTGACAGTTTCAGTTTTTCTGCGGTACCTTAGTTTTGATGCTTGGATGAAGGACCGCACTCTCCTACCTGAAGTTTGAAGTGTTATTAAGCTGACTGCACCAGCTTTCCAGCAGTACCTTAGTTTTGGTACATGGGTGAAAGACCGCACTTTCCTATCTCAAATTTGAAGTTTAGTCAAATCCGTTTGCGACAACCTATTTTAAAAAGAAACGACGTTGTGGAAAGCTGACAGTACAAACTTTTCAGCCGTACCTTAGTCTCGATACATGGATTAAAGTCCGCACTTTCCTGTCTGAAGTTTGAAATGCCATCAAATCCGTTTGCGACATGATATTTCAAAACGTAAAGGCGTTGTGGAGAACCCAAGTCGTGATGCATAGATGAAGGACCGCACTCTCCTACCTGAAGTTTGAAGCGGTATTAAATCCATTTGAGACAATATATTTTAAAAATGAAAAGCGTTGTGGAAAGCTGACAGAACCAGCTTTCCAGCTGTACCTAAGTCTTGATACATGGCTGAAAGATCCCACTTTCCTGCATGAAGTTTGAAGTGGCGTCAAATCCGTTTTGGACATGATATTTTCAAAAAAGGAAAGGCATTGTGAGAAGCCGACAGTACCAGCGGTACCTTCTTCTTGATATATGAATGAAAGATAACACCTTCCTACTTAAAGTTTGAAGTGTTATTTAATCCGTTTGGGACATTATATTTTCAAAAGGAAAGGCGTTGTAGAAAGCTGACCTCGTGATACATGGATGAAGGACTGCACTTTCCTACCTGAAGTTTGAAGCGGTATGAAATCCATTTGCGACAAGCTATTTTAAAAAGGAAAGGCGTTGTGGAAAGCTGACAGCATCAGCTTTACAGGGGCACCTTTGTCTTGATGCATGGATGAAAGACCGCACATTCCCACCTGAAGTTTGAGGTGCCATCCAATATGTTTGTGACATGATATTTTAAAATGGAAAAGCGGACAGTACCATCTATTCAGAGGTACCTAAGTCTTGATACTTGGATGAGGGACCGCACTTTCCTACCTGAAGTTTGAATTGTTATCAAGTTCGTTTGGGACAGATATTTCAATAAGACAAGACGGTCTGCAAAGCTGACAGTACCAGCTTTCCCGAGATACCTTAGTCTTGCTACATGGGTGAAAGACCGCACTTTTCTACCTGAAGTTTGAAGTGTATTCAAATCCATTTGTGACAAGCTATTTAAAAAGGAAGCCGTTGTGGAAACCTGATAGTACCAAGTTTGCAGCGGTACCTTAGTCTTGATACATAAATGAAAGATCGCACTTTCCTAGATGAAGTGCCGTCAAATCCGTTTTGGACATGATATTTTCAAAAAAGAAAAGGCATTGTGAGAAGCCGACAGTACCAGCTGTCCAGCGGTACCTTCGTCTTGATACATGAATGAAGATAGCACTTTCCTACTTGAAGTTTGGAGTGTTATTGAATCCGTTTGGGACATTATATTTTCAAAAGGAAAGGCGTTGTGGAAAGCTGACCTCGTGATACATGGATGAAGGACTGCATTTTCCTACCTGAAGTTTGCAGCGATATTAAATCAATTTGCGACCAATTATTTTACAAAGGAAAAGCGTTGTGGAAAGCTGACAGTATCAGCTTTCCAGCTGTACCTTTGTCTTGATACTTGGATGAAAGACCGCACTTTCCTACTGGAAGTTTGAAGTGCCATCGAATCCGTTTGGGACATGATATTTTAAAAAGGAAAAGTGTCGTGGAAAACTGTCAGTATTATTTTTCCAATGGTATCTAAGTCTTGATACATGGATGAAAGACCGCACTTTCCTGCCTTAAGTTTGAAGTGTTATTGAATCCATTTGGACATTATATTTTAAAATGAAAGGCGTTGTGGAAAGCTGACAGATTCAGCGGTACCTAAGTGTTGATACTTAGATGAAGATTGCACTTTCCAGCCTGAAGGTTGAAGTGTTATAAACTCCGTATGCGACATTATATCTTAAAGAGACAGGGCTTTCTGCAAAGCTGGCAGCACCGGCTTTGCAGCGGTACCTTAGTCTTGATACATGGGTGAAAAACCACACTTTCGTACCCGAGGTTTGAAGTGCAATCAAATCCGTGTCGGACGTGATATAGCGTTGTGGAAAGCTGACAGTATTAGCTTTCCAGCCGTACCTTAGTCTTGATAGAAAAACCGCATAGATGAAAGTACTAGCTTTTCAGCAGTACCGTAGTTTTTATACATGGATCAAAGACCGCAATTGCCTATGTGAAGTTTGAAGTGACATCATATCCCTTTGGGATATGACATTGTAAAAAAAAGGGGGTTGTGACAAGCTGACAGTACCAGCTTTCCAGCCGTTCTTCAGTCTTGATACATGAGTGAAAGACGGCACTTTCCTACCTGAAGTTTTGAAGTGTAATGAAATCCGTTTGGGACAAGCTATTTAAAAAAAAGACAAACAAACGTTGTGGAAAGACGACAAAATGAGCTTTTCAGCGATACCTGATACTGGGATGAAAGACTGCACTGAAGTTTGAAGCGCCATTATATCCATTCTGGACATGATATTCTAAAAAAAGAAAGGCGTTGTGGAACGCTGACAGTACCAGCCTTTCAGCAGTACCTAAGTCTTGATACTTAGATGAAGAACCGCACTTTTCTACCTGAAGTTTGAAGTTGTTTCCGGTTGGAACATGATATTTTTTTTTAAAAAAAAGGCCTTGTGAGAAGCTGACAGTACCAGCTGTCCAGCGGTACCTTAGTCTTGATACATGGATGAAAGAGCGCACTTTCCCACCTGCAGTTTGAAGTGGCTTCAAACGGTTTGGGACATGGTATTTTGAAAAGGAAAGCCGTTGTGGAAAGCTTACAGTAGCAACTTTCAGCAGTACCTAAGTCGTGATATATGGATAAAGGACCACACTTTCCTTCCTGAAGTTTGAAGTGGCATCAAATCAGTATGGGACATCATATTTTCAAAAGGAAGGGCGTTGTGAGAAGCTGACAGTACCAGCTGTCCAGCGGTACCTAAGTCTTGATACATGAATGAAAGATCGGACTTTCCTATTAGAAGATTGAAGTGTAATGAAAGCCGATTGGAACACGCTATTTAAAAAAAGCGTTGTGCAAAGATGACAGTATCTGCTTTCCAGCATTACCTTAGTCTTGATACATGGATGAAAGACCGCACATGCCTACCTGAAGGTTGAAGTCTAATCAAAGCCTGAAACGACAAGCTATTTTAAAAAAAGACGTTCTGGAAGGCTGTCAGTACCAGCTTTTTACCCGAAATTTAGTCTTGATACTTAGAAGAAAGACCGCAGTTTCCTACTTGAAGTTTGAAGTGCCATCATATCCGCTTTGGACATGATATTTTAAAAGAAAAGGCGTTGTTGAAAGCTGACAGTTCCAGCTTTTCAGCAATACCTAAGTCTTGATACTTGGATGAAGGACCGCACTTTCCTACCTGAAGTTTGAAGTGTTATTAAGTCCGTTTCGGACATTATATTTAAAAAAGAAAAGGCGTTCTGGAAAGCTGACAGTACCAGCTTTCCAGCTGTACCTTAGTCATGATACTTGGATGAAAGACCGCACTTTCCTACCTGAAGTATGAAGTGGCATCAAACTGTTTGGGACATGATATTATGAAAAGGAAAGACGTTGTGGAAATCTTACAGTAGCATCTTTCAGCAGTACCTTAGTCATGATATATGAATAAATGACCGCAGATTCGTACCTGAAGTTTGAAGTGGTATTAAATCCATTTGGGACATGATATTTTAAAAAGGAAAGGCGTTGTGAACAGCTGACAGTACCAGCTTTCCAGCGGTACCTAAGTCTTGATTCATGGATGAAAGACCACACTTTCCTACCTGACGTTTGAAGTAGCATAAAATCCGTTTGGGACATTTTTTTCAACAGGAAAGACGTTGTGAGAAGGTCACAGTACCAGCTATCCAGCGGTTCCTAAGTCTTGATACATGAATGAAAGATTGCACTTTCCTATTAGAAGTTTGAAGTGTAATCAAAGCCGATTGGAACACGCTTTTATAAAAAGGAAAGGCGTTGTGGAAAGCTGACAGTATCAGCTTTCCAGCCGTACCTTAGTCTTGATACATGGATGAAAGACCTCACATGCCTACCTGAACTTCGAAGTCTGATCAAATACTTTGGCGAGAAGCTATTTTAAAAAGGAAAGACATTGTGGAAAGCTGACAGTACCAGCTTTTTAGCGTTATCTTAGTCTTGATACTTGGATGTAACACCGCAGTTTCCTACCTGAAGTTTGAATTGCATCATATCCGATTTGGACATGATATTTTAAAAGGATAGGCGTTGGGGAAAGCTGACAGTACCAGCTTTTTAGCAAAACCGAAGTCTTGATACTTGGATGAAGCACCGTACTTTCCGACCTGAGATTTGAAGTGGTATTGAATCCATTTTGGACATTATAACTTAAAAAGGAAAGGCGTTGTGGAAAGGTGACAGTAGCAGATTTGTATCGGTACCTTCGTCTTGATACATTGATGGAAGACCACACTTTCTTACCTGAAGTTTGATGTGCCGTCATATCCGCTTTGGACATGATATTTTAAAAAAGGAAAGGCGTTATGGAAAGCTGACAGTACCAGCTTTTCGGCATTTCCTAAGTCTTGATACTTGGATGAAGGACCGCACTTTCCTGTCTGAAGTTTGAAGTGGTATTACGCCTGTTTCGTACATTATATTTAAAAAAGAAAAGGCGTTCTGGAACAGCTGACAGTACCAGCTTTCCAGCGATACCTTAGTCTTGATACATGGATAAAAGACCGCACTTTCCTACCTGAAGTTTGAAGTGGCATCAAACCGTTTGGGACATGATATTATGAAAAGGAAAGGCGTTGTGGAAATCTTAAAGTAGCAGCTTTCAGCAGTATCTTAGTCATGATATATGGATAAATGACCGCAGTTTCCTATTAGAAGTTTGAAGTGTAATCAAAGCCGAATGGAACACGCTATTATAAAAAGGAAAGGCGTTGTGGAAAGCTGAAAGTATCAGCTTTCCAGCCGTACCTTATTTTTTGAATTCGATATCTCGGATTATAATTTGTGATCACGGATTATGAATTGGAGATCTCGAATTGTAATCCGTGATCATGGTTTCTGGAATTCGAGATCTCGAATTATTATTCGTGATCACGGTTTTTGGAATTGGAGATCTCGAATTATAATTCGTGATCACCGATTCATAATTCGATATCTCGAATTGTAATCCGTGATCACGGTTTCTGAAATTCGTGATCTCCAATTGTTATTCGTGATCACGATTTCTGGAAATTCGAGATCTCCAATTGTAATTGGAGATCTTCAATTATGGTTAGTGATCACGGATTCTGGAATTCGGGATCTTACGGAAGCCGGTTAGTGGCAAATGACAAAGAAAAATATTTGATGTCGTAATTTTGATTTATTTATCTCGTAATGAAGACTAAGTAAGCGGTAATTACGAGATATGTAGGATGTTTGGAGTCTACATTTCACAGTTTATTCTGCTACTTTAAGGTTGGTTATTACTGTCACAAATGTTACTCAGTCAAGGCAATGTCAAGCCTAAATTAATGCGATCACGGTTTTTGAAATTCGAGATCTCAATTGTAATTCGTGATCATGGATTCTTAATTCGGGATCTCGAATTGTAATCCGTGATCAATTATAATTGGAAATAGTGATAATGGATCCCGCAGTCGAGATCTTACAGAAGCCGGCTAGTGCCACAAAGAAAAAATATTTTATTCTGTAATATGTGGCTTAGTAAGTGGTAATTTTCGAGATAGTTAAGGCGTAATTACGAGACAGCTTAGACGTAATTACGACATACGATATCAAATAATAGAATGCGAAAATTATCAAAGTTCACTAATCTTATATCCAGAGTACAAGACAACAGTGTTATCAACAAAGAATCAAACACAGACACCAAAAATAAGACACAATCAATAAAGAATCTAAACTCTTTTTCAGATTTTTTAAATACAGTAGTCCCTCCTTCGTGTGACCCCTCCCACCAGAGGCTACCCTCTCTACAAAAGCCAGCTCATATTACATTATCATAGTACTATTTAACTAAATTGTCCCTCTCACTAGAGGCCACCTGTGTCATAAGGCCAGCTTTTGCCTGCAGTAGGGGTGACTTATAAGAGACGGACTGCTGTAATAGAAATACGTCTCGCATTTCATTATTTTCTATATAAATTTGACGAAAATTTATATATATGTTTGGTATGTTTGTACGTTACAAAATCTTTTATCAGATCTAACGAACTTCTTGGAGCTTTTTCTCTGCACATGTGAAAAATTGGTCATATATCAGTCAACAGGTAAAACAATTACATATGTAAGTCTAGCTTTAGGAGTAGCAGCATAGATGGTTTAATCCAACATAATCCGTTTACCTTGTGGCTAAAGGGACGCTACAAAGTTACCTTTCAAAAGGTTCAAAAATCAATACTCATTTATTTAAATAGGAAAATTTTAAAATAAGCATATTTTTATATTTAACATATTTGGCTAAAAATGAAGTGGGACCAGAGGTGTATAGTCCTTACAAAACTAAAATTTTGTGTATTAAATGTGTAGGACTATAAAATCCATTATTCAAAGGAACTGAAACAGAGATTAACACAAAGTCAAAAGGAAAGGAGAAGTAAGCATTGATACAACACCAAAAAACCGGGAGTAACACGAAGTGAAGGCATGTCTTTCTACACATGTGTCAGTCGTAAAGCCTCGTGTGGCAAGGCTGTGTTAGGGAGACGGGGTAACCACGCGATAAAATGAATGTGTCCATAATCATCTATGATAAAGATACCCCATAATGATTAACCAATTCGTGATAACGACCATAAAATTTCCGAAGCGATGACATTAATTTAGACTTGACATTGCCTTGACTATGTAACATTTGTGAGAGTTACCTCTACCCTCTGAAGGTTTCCATATTGGAAGCCTTAACATAGCAGAATAAACTGTGAAATGCGGATTCCATATGCCCTAGCTATCTCGTCGTAGCTAGCTAAGTCGTAATTACGAGATAGCTATTTCGTAATTAAGGGATGAATAAGTCGCAGTTACGACATAAAATGTTTTTCTTTGTCATTTAGCATTAACCGGATTCCGTAAGATCTCGAACTACGGAATCCGTGATGGGGACTGACCTATATTCCGAAATACCAGTAATCCGAAGACCCACTAGTCCGAAATCCATTACTCCGAAAGCCCATTAGTCCGAAATCCATTAGTCCGAATGCCCATTAGTCCGAAGGTCCATTAGTCCGAAAATCCATTAGTCCGAAGG